>JAQIWF010000215.1:0-23581 GCA_034694965.1 Ceratozetes gracilis
CATCTCTTAAGCAAGAGGTAATGTTTTATGCACAGGGAAGAGATAAATGCACCAAGGATAAATTTATGGTTGAACATAACACTACTATTCAAGGGAAATGCGAACAGAGAGAAGTAATATCTCTATTGGTTCCAGCAAATATACCCGTCACAATGGAATGCTGTGACATTATTCAGATAAAATATGTCATATCAGTGACCTTGGTGATTCCCGGCTCGCTTGATTTACACTGTGATTTACCAGTTATAATAACAAACGAAAACCTACCTGTTGCTTTTAGTTAACATTTTGAAATAATGGACAACAGATGGAACAATCTTACAAATAAATTAAATGAAATATAAGTAAAATAAATTTTAAGCAACTTGCATAGTCAAGCAGGTTAAAAGTATTGCAGATTTATAAAAAGGTGCATTAATTCGGGAGTTGACATGGGTAAAAATTCTTGCACTTATAAGTTTATATAAAAAATATTTATTATTGTTATTAAAGTAGTTTTTGGGATAGATTTACAGTTTATTTTTTATTCTTTTTCTTTTAAATATTACAAATTTATAAAATAATTAAAAGTTCAGTATGGTTGTTTAATATTAAAATAGAAATCGGTACATTTATGACATAAGTTATAATAACTGAATGTATAATTGATTACATTTAGATTGTATTAAGAATAATATTACAGTTGGTTTAATTTTGTTTTTACTAAAACCTGTCCAAATCATTTACCAAGTTTATATGCAATATATTTATTAGTTATATTAGAGTAGTTTTAGGGATAAATTTACAGTTTATATTCAATTATTGTTTCTACAAATTATTACAAGTTTATAAAACAAATAAAAAACAATAACTTCAGTTATTTAATATTTAAATTATTCTAAAAGACTTTAAATAAAATGAAACAAAAAAGGGAAAGCGTGTTTTGGGTGCCAGGTAAGATAAATGAATATTTTATTGATTACATTTAGATTGATTCAAGGATAACATAACAGTTGTTTAATTTTGTTATTGGTTATGTTCAAAAGAATGGACTATTTTTAGTTTTTTAGCTTGGTCATCAAAACACTTGATTCTCAGCAAAGCAATTGACAGAAAAGTAATTGTAATTAAAATACAAGTTGACATCTTTAATCCAATTCAATCATGTACTATTTAATTTAACCTATTTAACAACAAATTATAAATTTAATATTTTATATAGATAACATTTTAATCGCCATTATTACTAAAACTAAAAATAGCATGCCCCTAATTTGAGTTCAGCTATTTACCCAAGACATTTTAATTAAATTTTATTTTGTAATTAGCTTTAATCAAATATTAATTTATTTTTACATATGGTTTGAGTGGTTATGAGTTAGAGTTTTGGCAAAAAATGGAAATCAATTTCAAACTAAATGACAGAAATTGGGATCAATTAAGTGATCGTATAATCAATTCGGCCGAAGAGGTATTCAACGCTCTTTTCAGTGATGATTACGTTCACAAGTTTCTCATGAAAGAGGAGATTACGGCACAGAATATCTCAATAGCGCACAGACGCCAAATACACATTAGATAAGATGAAAGATTCATCCATAGGGCAGGCATTCCATAATTTCCAGAAATTGAGTGATAAAAATGATGAAAAAGGATACTTTGAACTTTTCATCTATGGATATGGTTAATCAATTTCATTTATTTTCATTAAATGGCTAACTTTCGATATTATTCCTTTAGTCTTTATCTTGTTAGCTATTTTTTATTTAAGTAAATTCAAGTAAACAATTTTGAGATCAACATGTTTACTCTTTCCTTATTCCCTTTGCTATCACTCTGTGATAATTTCTAATTTATTTTATTTTTCTCCCTTATCATTTTTCTTATTAAACTCATATTTATATAATAATAATCATTTGATCAAGCTCTGATTGCAATAATAACAGAATGTCCAAGTGTTTAATTAAAATAGGCTGCACTTACTAGTTTAAAATAATTTTTTATTTTCAATTTGTGAAACTATTTTTGTTATAATAGAAAACTAATGAAATGATATCCAAATTATATATTATTTTATATTAATTTACAACCTAATGATATTTATTAAACTTGGTTATTCCTTAATAAAATAACTTAAATATTTTCAAGGATATTGTAGTTCATGTATTTAAACAGAGTTTTATCAATCATTTGAAAGAAATACTTATTTCGTCTTAAAGTGAATTAATATTTAAGAGAATATTCTTTAATAACAATTTATTCAATGAAGTTATTGATATTTTTTATCGCAATTCTAACTAAGGCAAAGGCGTTCAATAAGGCATTTTCCAATTAGACTCACTACTAAACAAATTCACTTGATACTAATTAACTATTAACATTTAATTAAAAACATTTATCAAAAAAACACTGACCATTACTGCCCTCTAAACTGAATTGAAAAAAGTAAACAAAACTCATGGTGGGAACTGGCAATTAGCGGTCATTCCTCACAGGACTTCCTTATCGGTAAGTATTGTTCAATAAGACTCACTTTTTATAATTAAAATTAAATTACTTATTGAATGAATTTAATTAATATTTTAATTTTAAATTATAGGCAAATCATTGAAGAAGAAAACCTGATGTCGAAAATTATGAACAAATTGAAGGTAAGTTTGATATTAATTATTAACTGAATTAAAGTCTAAGTTTTTTAATAAGACTTTAGGTTTGAACCCAAATTTAGACGTAAATAACGTTAAATTATTTTCCCCCTTAGAGTTAGTATTATATTGAGTCCAATTAGATATTTGGGACCTAATTGATGGCAAAAGTGACAACCCTTTCAATGTTATTGTTTTTGTGGTGAGTCTTATTGCAAGTTTATATCTTATTGACTAAAAGCCATACAAATGAATGAATGAATTCAAACCTATTAATAGTTTTTTTAAATCAACGTTTGTTAGACTCATCGAAGTGTTTGTCAGCCGGTCTTTAGAGCCGAGTAATAAGTAATACCAAAAGACAAGAATTGCACCGAAAGATAATGTGAGGACCAAAAGGGCTCTTCTATTTAACTTTATTATGTAGGGCCACATCTCTCGTTAGACGACTGACCACTTTCGGTCTCTAGTAGTTTGAGAAGAAATTCAACTAAAATTGACGTCCATTTCATTGGTTTATTAAAACTTCAGGAAAAAGAGGAAAAAAGTGATGAATTTCAGTGACTTTTCATTTTTGTTTAGTGTTTATCCAAAATCCGTTTCACTGTTTATTATCCCCACAAGACTTCAACATTCCTGACCCGACTTTCATTGAATTGCAACTTGTTCAGTTTAATATTACAGTTTGAATATAGCAATGTTGTCAGACTGATAATAAATTAAGAAAGTAAATTTAACGATAATAACAAAATTTTAAATTAAGTATACACAAATTGCAACGTTGTAACATGGTTAAATATTTCTAATTTCCTACCACTATCAAAGTCAATTAGAATTTGAGAATACTACAAAATAAACAGATAAAAATCACAATAAATTTGATCCAGTTCAATGAAATTTGCAATTTAAAAATATGTGCGGATTAAAAAAACATGAGGATCGGGTTGCAAAACTGATATCCCGTCTAATAGGTTGCGCATGAGTGGCAATCTACTAAACTTTCACTTTTCGACTTGTAATGTTACATGATTACTAATGATCTGATCCATTACATCTTCGACTTAACTCCAATCATTTGAATCACATATAAATATTGATGTAATTTAATTCCAGAAGCATTTAACTCAATGTTTGTAATTTATTTCGTAAATAATTGTGTCAGAAGTTTGTTAGAAATTAATTCAAACATTTATGTGAATTATTGTTCACTTATTCCCAGACATAAGACATCAAAAAATTAAAGTCAAATAATTTAGTAAATATAAGGGTTTAAGCAATGATATTGAGTATGCTTGATCATCTTACGCAACACAGAATGAGCAACCAATTTGCCCTTTGTGCATTATTCAACATATTTAATAGATTGCAAGTTTGCACTCAAATATTGAGAATAATTATTACTGAATAATAGATAACTTTATAAATCAAAGTCGAGAGTTATAATCCATAGACTCCTTATCGCAGAGGAATGACCACACTTTCAAGGAATCCTTTCCCTCCCACTTTCTTCTCACTAGAGTGGGAAAATTGGATCCAAAATATGATTTAAGGGAAATGTTTGAATTTTGAGGTAAAACTGTGAACTGAAATAAAGGCCTAAAGAGTGAGGAAAATATGAGTAAATGAGAGATAAGTCGGAAAAAGTTTATTTAAACTTTTGTTTAGAAAATAAGTTAAATGTGCGGTAAATGTGAGAAATGGGTGTCAATTGAGTTCTTAAACCCAAAGAGACCTCAATTTCAAAGGTTATTTGGAGGCAATGAACTTCTGTGTGTCCATCGATTGAGACTTTGCTGACATGAGTGCAGTGTTTGTGTGTTTGAGTGCATCGAGTATTCAGTTCTAATGAGTTGGCGTTCGGTTCAGATTGAGTTCAGTTCAGAGTTGGAGTTCGACTCCTTTCGCACCGAATGGCTGTGCAGTTGGCAGTGCTATCAAAGGCAGAGCATTGGTTGCAGCACTCGAGCACTTCTGCAATGCCTTTCGGGCAATGACCTGACCGTCGACGTCACCTCATGACCCGCCCTCCAAAGGCAGAGCCGAAAGGAATAGAGGGTCAACAGTGCTGTGCTATTGAGGCAATAGTAAGGCATAGGTTAGTGAAGGCATAGCAATAGTCGGCGTATTATTTGCACCAAAATTAATATCCATTACTAGTACTCAAATGCGTCGCATTTCAGACACAGTTTTACTCATTCTGTCCCTCATTTGAAATGAAAGCCATTTTAACCACATTTTTATACCAATAATAATAATAATCGGAATTTAAGTAATAATTATCACAATTGAGTCAAATTGAGTGAAATTTTGTCAATATTTGTGTTAAAAGTAATAATATTTTGTACTATTGGTTGGACTGAACTCGAGAGCAATGTTAGTGTCTTTGAGGCCAACAGCGGAACCCAACGCCCAATCTGTGAGACATCGCGAACCCAATACCACTGCTTTCCTCCACAACAGTGCTCTCGGAAACGGAAATCTCATTATCGCTGAGAACTGGTATTCATTTTATTTGTTTATTAATACTTTTGATGAGTTTTTGGCAATAATTGTGAGAACTGTCGGTAATTGTCATTAAGAGTGACCTTAATATCAATGAATTATTAGTTGAAATACAAGTATTGATGAAAGAGTGGAGTCTTTCAATTGAATTAACGTTTGCATCACAACCTGTGCCACAATCAGTGCCACAACCAGTGGTGTCAGATCTCGACCTCATTCCTGAGTCAATACTAAATATGAAATACTGTTAACTCTTGTAATCAGTGTTGAGTGGAAGGCATACACTCTTTCCTGAGGTCTTGTTATGAAAGACTGTTCGTAAAAGGAAAGCAAAAGTGCAGAACTCCAGCACTGACTCCACTACTGACACAACACTCACTCATTACTCATTTAATGACCAGAATTGAGGCCAACATTCAATTGCTTTACATTTGAGACATAGAGTTAGAGTTCATTAGAGTTCACAACAGTTTAAATGTTAACAACTGGTTGATAGGCTTTCCACTCTGTATGACATAATTATGAGACAATTGTTATCCTCCGCAGTCTTTCGTGGATCAAAGCCAACGGAGAGGGCCTTCAATTGTCGTATCCCGTGATATCACTTCACGCCATTTCCAGAGACTTAACGAACTTTCACTCCGAATGTCTGTATCTTATGGTCGAAGACAAGGATTGCAGTGACACTGAATCTGGTGAGTAGTTCCTCTTTATTCTGAGCGCTTTTCGGTGAGAAGATAGTTAACAATAGGCTTTGCATTGATTGTGATTTGATGGGGAAATAATTCAGAAGGACTTAAACCTATTATTACTTATTAACAGAGTTTTGCTTTTAATCTCTTTTCTAATCTATTGTTTTCTCTCTTTTAATGGTCTCATTGACTGATCCAATGACTGGTCAATAGTTAAAACTTAACGATTGCACAACCATTTCAACTGTGTTTGCATTTTGTGTCAATTCGTGAATTAATTACAACTCTTTGTATAATATTTGGGATTAAGTGACAAATCGTCGCAATCGTTGCCTTCTGTGTTATTTCTCGACCAAAACTATGACAATATGTTCCGAACCCGACATTAGTTGATATTCTAATTCTGTGGTTAAGTAATAATAATTCGTTGAAATTCGACTCAAATTCGCTGTTTATTGACATAAACATTGACTTAAACTCATGAGTCGTTCGATGACTCTATAAATGTGATGACTTCTAGACTTCAGTATATTATTCATAACGAAATGGTTAACAAACCGCCCGAAGCAGACAATTGCGTCACTAATCTGACCATTAAGTGCGAACCCGACAGTCCCTCCAGTGGTGGCGACAACAGTGTTGGAGAACCCGAGACTGAATTCATAAGTGTCCCGACATCTCCCAGTGCTGTTGTCTGTATGGGTCTCGACTATGACAACTCCGGTGACAATTCAGGCTCGGAATGGATGACAAGGAGTCCTGAAGATGATAACAACCAGGAGGGGTCGCCCCCACTCAGCTCAAGCACTAAAATGTCATTTTCTTCTAACCTCCACACACCGGTCCTATTGAGCGGTTCCGTTGAGAAGAAAACACTCGAGTTTTGTGTTGTTTGTGGAGATAAGGCTTCCGGTCGTCATTACGGCGCCATTTCTTGTGAGGGATGTAAAGGATTTTTCAAACGGAGTGTTAGAAAACAACTGAATTATGTCTGTCGTGCGAACCAAGACTGCGAAGTGACTAAACATCACCGAAACAGATGTCAGTTCTGTCGGCTTCAGAAGTGTTTGCAAATGGGAATGAGAGCCGACCACTGCCAGCCCGAACGCAAACCTCTATCCCTTGAGGGCAGTGCGAGTGCTATTCAATCAGTAATAGCTTCAGTGACTAACTCGAGTCCATCGATGGTCTCGCGATCGTTCACAACGAACACAATATCTCCGTCTCATCGATCAATACTTCCGCGCGGAACCAATTCCTCCCAAACAGAAATGTCTAAACTTTTTGATAATCAGACGGCGATGTCATTAATGGACAGTTCTTCCCATACGGCGCACACCTCCAAAACAAATGGAGACTTAAGTACTTTAGCGAATGTTGTGTCTAATCTGATGGCTCTGAAACAGGTGGCCGTCGCCGCCATTAATGCCAACTCTAATGAGAGACAAGATATGAATAAATTGGGCCGAAATGTGGACGAAACCGGTGCTAACAGTGAGAGTCCCAACAAAGAGGCCAATAATTCGAGTGAAAGACAAAACCTAATGATATCGAAGGCAGCGTTCGATATAATGGCTAAAATAGCGTCGGGTTCTAAGTCAGGCTCAGATCAGACAGCTTTCCTTTTTGGCGCACTCGACGCCGTCTGTGGACAGAACACAGAAAGTGAGGACCTCTTCGAAATTGATGGCAATCTTCTGAGTGAACAGCACTTTGCCTTTAATCTGACGCCTCCCATAGCGGGCGCCTCATTCCTGTCATTGCAATATATCTGTGAGTCTGCATCGAGACTGTTGTTCCTGTCTGTCCATTGGGCGCAATCCATACCTGCATTTCAATTGATGTCTATCGATGTACAGACATCTCTAGTGAGGGGCTGTTGGTGTCAACTGTTTGTGTTAGGATTGGCACAAACCTCACAAGTGATGTCTTTGGCGACCATATTATCTGCAATAATAACTCATTTGCAGACAACCCTACAACAGGACAAACTGTCCCTCCATAGGGTCAAACAGGTGACGGACCACATCTGCAAACTGCAAGACTTTGTCAATTCGTTCCAAAAGTTGGGAGTCGATGATCGGGAGTACGCATACCTTAAGGCTATTGTTCTGTTCAGTCCTGAGAACGCAGGCATTGGTCTTATGATGAATAGCAGACAAATCGATAAATTCCAGGAAAAGTCTGTTCGCGAACTCAGACAATATATCAATGAAACGACTGCTTCTCCCGAAGAGGGCAGTGACCGGTTCGCCAAACTTGTGCTCCGTTTGCTTCCTCTGCGGTCTTTACTGCCAAACATTACTGAAGAACTCTTCTTCTCGGGTCTGATTGGAAGCGTTCAAATCGATAGTATAATACCGTATATCTTGAAAATGGATGCAAACGAGTTCACCAATGAGTTCATGTCGTCATCTGATCGTCTGAATCGGTCTCTGGTCAAGACGTCTGAGAGTTCATCGCCTTCTTCTGTTCCCAAATTTAATAATTGACGCCTCCTTTCAATTCATTGCATTCTATTGTTTAGGAAATGTTTTTTATATCATTTTTAGTAAAGAAAACTTTGAAAACATTGGAAATCATAGCTTTCGATAAACATTTGAGTCATTTGAGAGTAAATTTATTACATTTCATATAAAAAATTGTATTATTATTATATTTAGAGTTGATTTTGTTTTGAACTGATTTTAGAGATGAGAATATTTGTCGACAATTATTGGTTGAAATTAATGTTTTGTTGAATTTTTGGATTTATTTCTATTCTAAAAATAAAATAATATTTTGAGAGTTTATATCAAAAAAGTATTACTCTTTCAGCCGATGAAAGCGATTCCAGAAATAACGAGATTCGGTTCGTCCCCGAAGACGGAACCCATTTGGAACTCATGTTTAAAGCCATGTCTGAGTGTCAAGCATTACATCCCGACCCAAATGACTCGGTGTCTGAAGAAGAAGAGGACGACGACGAGGAGGAAGACATCTATGAAGACGCCGACGAATTAGAACCGACGGATTCCAATCTAATGAGAGGTAATGTCTATGACGTGGCCGCAGCTGAAGACTCCCGTGGATTACCAGCCAATCAAACGGACGCCTCATTTGCAAACGGAGACTCTGACGAACCCATGGAAGTGATGGGACAGTTCGATGACGCAGAGGCTGACCATTAATGGAGAAACACTCCATTCCTTTCGTTCTTACTTTCAATTAAATGAAATCAATTTTGGTTTCAATCTTTCAATTAAATACTGAGACCTCATATCCATTACTCTAGACTTTAATTCAATCATTTTTGAGATTATTATTATTATATGTCTCTTAAACTACAATAAAGTATTTGATTGTATCGTCTGTCCATTAAATCTATTCTCTTGGAAAGACCTCGAAATACTTCGAGAGTCCAGTTCCACAAAAAAATGCAATTTTAATATATCAATGGTACCAATGGTACAAGGTATAATTCTAATCATTTATTTCTCAGCATTTTGTTTCGATTACCCTTTTCCCTGACATATACCGAGGTCTCGGTATATGTGAGTTTGAGAGAAGGGGTCTTTCTATAACAAGATAGCAACAAGCACAATTTGCCAAAAAGACCAAACTCACTTATTCCAAGCGCGTATATGTCTGGGAAAAGGGTACAACTTCCTTCAGATCACTTCCTTAGAAGAAGTGCTCCGAAAAAGATAAGAACTCATTTCGATGTGCTGGGAATTGACTCAACCCTTACACCCCAGGAAATTAAATTAGCCCTGAATGTGATGGCTAAGAAATATCACCCGGATAAACAGGATCTCTCCACACAAAAGAAGACTATTTTTCCTTTTTATCACTCAATAGATGGCAGATTACGTTCTAAAACCGAGACGAAATTTTCCGCGCTTATTACAGAATGATGTCCTGTTGTTATGACAACCAATTAATGTCAAAATATATGACAAAATGGTGTCCCGTAGTTATGACAACCGCCCTATTAATTGCTTTTATGCTCATTAGATGTCAGTCTCTGTTATTGTTTTTATTGAGAAGTAAACAAACATTTAATGACAGAAATACGTAGTCATGACAACCATCTAATTAAAAGTCTAAGACTTAAATATCCCAGTTTTGCTGTCATTAATCTCGAGCAGGACTTTTTTCAACTTGCCTACGACGTGATTTGTGATTTGTGATTACCAATGACGAAAAAACATACACTCAAAATAATTAATTTTGCATGAAAATTACCTTAAACAAATTTTTTTGGATGTTTTATTGGGGGAAAGAAAAGTGGTTGAGGGGGAAAAAAGTGGGTGAGCAACGGTAACTATGCAAAATTAACAGGAGAAAAGTACGTCATAGGAAAAGTGAAATAAGTCCTGGTCCTGACCCTCTCATCGCACACCATTTGACTGAAATGTAATGCAAGGAATGGACAGCAATTTCAAATCCAGTGGTATTCACTCCAAAATAAAACAATTGTTGTAGAATGCAACTAGTATCTTAGCAATATATTCGATATTTTGATGTCCATCTCTTCCAGACCAATTGGACAGATCAATTTGTTTTCACATTCCTGTATCATTTGTAATGAGGTTAGGACTAGGAGTTTGTGTTAAGTTGGATAAAACCTCACGAGTCATAAATAGTGCAAACATGTAGTCATCCCTTACCTTAAGTCAGGCCACAAAGGTTTAAGTGTGGTCTACATTCTGTATTCTCATCAAATAATAGATATACCCTCTGATAGAGGACTACTCTTTTACATCAAATGATTAGTAAACTCATGAGTGAAGAATATGTATATAATCTATGGTTAAGTAGACTTAAAATATGTATCGATTGTAATACTTGTTATAACTTTTCTTCTTTATTGACAGCATAAGGACTGGTAGACAGTAATCACCAAAAATCCTTTTATTGATTTTAATATTGAAAATAAACTCTTAGAAAATGTCTGATATTAATGACTCATTAATGAGAATAAAATCTTAATTATAGTTAACAATTGAATGCCATTTGTCGGGAACGCACAGAAAATACTGATCCATGGCCTCACAGAACCTGAGTCTATAGAGATCGGGTTGTACTATAGTGGGTAACTTTCCCTGACTCCCCACTGACTTCACTACTGATTCAATTTTCTTATCCCAAGTGAAGGGACGGATATAATCAATGATTCCGACCACAAATTCTTTGTTTTCGTCATCGATTCCGACCAAAAGAGAGTAATCCATAACAGAATGAGAGGACAAAAAGAGTGAGTCATTATCGATGGCTGCGCGCAATATTGCCTTTGAGTGCGAGTGAACATAGAGAGGGCAGTCACAGGACATCTGCATCAGGTTCTCATCTAAAAGTACAATTTGATCGGCCTTTAAATTAGGAGAACTAGTATTGACTAAACGGTTTCGCATCGATCCCTTCAAATCAAATTTCTGAGTAATATTGCACTTATAGAACAGGTTCTCCATAACCAACAGATAAAGCTTTGAGGCATTATTTGTGGCCGTATTCTTATAACTCGTCCGATATATGCCCACAATTCTGGCCAAAAGTGTGGGACGCGACTCATCGATAGCACGCGTGCAGTAATCGAAGTAATAATTGGCTATATTTAGGAATGACTGCAATTCCAGTTTTGACATCTCTTTCAGAATAAACCGATCATTAAGAGTCTTGCAGAAGGTTGAGCCCGATTTGCCTCCTCTGGCCTTCCATGGGATACAATTGGTCATCGATCGGATGTACAGCTCTTCGCCATCATATGATCCAAAAATATCAGCTCTGAATTTGCGGAACTGTTGGGCGAAATACACACAACAGTAGAACTTTGCGGTCGAGTCGTTATATTGGAGATCAATGTGTTGTGATATGGGATTAGTCGACCCCTTACTCATTGACGAATCAGTTGTCGTTTCCAGATCTGTAGAAACGGTTAGCTTTCGTTTGATTGCAGGACTCGAAGACATACGCATTAATTCGTTGATCTGTCTCTCGTACTCAGAACTGGTGAGAGCGTAGGCGATGATAGAACCAGGGTCATCATCCTTCACGATAAATGCGATGTCATCCCTATGGGTTGGCATCAGATAGTGTTCACTCAAAGGGAACGGATTATTAATTGTGAGGTTATTAACATTTGAAAGAAGTTCTTTGAATATATTTCTGACAGTAAAGGGGGTCGACTCCACTTTCGGTACAGATATTAGGGAACTATTCGCTGATTTAGTATCCGATCCGTTGGTTATATTAGAAAATGATCTCAAAGACTGGTTGTCCTCTTGTTTGTCATCTTTGGACTCATGAATGTTATAAACGGCATAATTATCAGAATTGGCCTCAAAATCGACGGCATTTTCGAGACAATCATTTATTCCGACATCCATTTCATATCCATAGCTGGAGACCGATAGAGAGGCACCACTTTTCGCAGGTTTCAGAGTTGAGTCCTTTTCAACGATTATATTCTCCAAAGCTTTAAGAGTTTCTTCGCATTCCTTTTCCTGTTCCTGAATCGTGGCTTTGAGTACTTCAGTGGAACTAATCTCTGTCTTGACTTCAGTACTGTTCGTCAAAAGTGATGTCCCGCTTGAGATCGAAATAGTTCTCGAATTAAGACTCAATTCATTTGAAGAGTTATCGATCGAAGAATTATTGGTTTCTTCGTTTTGAAGGATAGGAACGGGAGATGTCTTCGGCTGAATAACAGGTGCTATCACTTGAGATCCAATCTTTGCCGACAGTTTCTCCTCTTTCTTCTTATTTGTGATGAAATCATTAATCTTCTGATTCCAGTTTATCACAGATTCGGCGATTAATTTCTTCAATTGAATTAAAGAATCTTCGAGTCTGTAAACAATGGTGTCATCGATGTCTTGACTGCCATAAGAAGTGAGAGTCAATTGGATTTCTTCTATTTTCTGTCTAAAAATGGCGCGTTCTTTGGATTCAATTGATTTAAACTCATTGGCAATGATCTCATATTTGGTTCCATTGGTTTCGTCCCGAATTGAGCACAACTTCTCCAAAATGAGTGAATATATTTCATATCCTTTTATAGCGATTTGTTTCAAGTCTTCGATGAAAGTTGTTTTACAAAATACATTGCAGTGAATGGCTATTCGAGTGGGCGGTAGTGTTATGTCATGGATATGGACGGGCATATACTTGAAACTGGCCACCACTTGCTTGTAGGCGAAGAACTGGAAGTGATCCATATGTAGGGAATGTTGCATACATGACACAGAACTAGAAGTGGCCCTCCGTTTGTAATTATAGCCATAAAACTTAAGTTCGAGGTATTTGCCGAATGATAATAACCAGGAATCCTGAGACAGATTAGAATAAGGGGTTCCAGTCTTGCACTTCTGACACCAGGACCACGTGATAATCGAGTTCTGTGCCGCCTCTACGTTCTGTTGCAGTTGTCTCAACACAATGAGAACACATCCATTCGAGTGGACAAACCGTCGGACGTGTTCTATCATTGGTGTGGAACAGCTACTACTGGGACAAGTATACTGTGGTCGGAAGCAGTACCTCTCAAGAAATCCACCCAAAGGTATATCATTGGTTCCATAAAAGTTCATATCTATAATCCATGGCTTAACGCAATAATTCGGAGCATTAGTCGACGCATAAGAGAAACTCGAGAACAAAACCGATAATTTTTGGTGAAATTTGGGGTTAAGAACATCCAATTTGACGATTCCGTCCTCTATTTGACTGCAATCCTCTGCCATTTCGAGATCAATAACTTTAGGCTTTGATTCTTTGAAATCATTTGGTCCACAACTAAAGAAGGGACCGTTCGCTCGAAAATCTGAGACCAAGGATTTCAGTTCGTGTGAATTTCCAGGAGTCTTAATATTGCGGGTAAGGAAAGGATGCTTTTTAGCCCTAATCACTTCGATGGGTGAGGACTGCTCTCTGTTTCTCAAAGTGTTCTCAACTTTCAAGAGCTCATCAGTTTTGGAAGCATTTGTTTCAAATCTTTTCGACCAAATTATGTTTGAATTAAAATATTGTCGTATTTTCGACTCATTCCCATAATTAGTCATCAAATATGGTAAAGGAATTGTGAGAAATGGAGAACAACTCAGTTGTAGTTTTGATAGAAAATGACTCAATTTTATGGCCACTTCTGACAGACTGTCTTCTTTTGTCTCTTTAATTTCGGTGACGTTGACCGGCGATAATATTTCCTTTGGACTCAAATTAGAGGCCATTGAACGCAAGGGGTCGGAGTTGTCGTCCACTAAAATCGTGGAAACATTTCGAACTTTCGGCGAATTATCTTTTAAATCTAAATTATCAGTATTTGAGGTTTGATTCTCTCTGATCTCAATGGCCTCTAAAGGATAGCAATATTCATCCATAAGGAAAGACCTCTCGAGTTGCCAATTGAAGTCACAGAACACCATAAAAGAAAAAATGGATTTGATTTTCTTGAGCTCTTCGAGAGTTCCCCCTCTCAGTAGGACAGTACAGCCTAAATGCTGAGGACATCCATCGAAATACATAAGAGTTTTCTGGTTAAAGCTTTGCAAATAAAACTTCTGACAAATGCCGAGCTGTGGAACACCTATTTGTGCGTCGAGTGAAGAGACAATGGATGCACCGGTAAAACGGGATACCCTTTCAATCACTACAGGCTTCACATTACATACAAGAGTTATGCCATTCTCCAAAAGCATATCTCTGGCGATTCTGGACACTGTTTTCTCCACCAAAATGAGGTCGGGCTGATAGGAACAGATCTTCGCCACCAAATTCTTTATATATTCGTTCTCCTGAAGCAAAACATTGTCCAAAAGAGTTAACTTCTTTTCATATCTTTGATAAACTATAGGACAGGAAAGCAATAGAATTCTTGGATGGGTTAAGGTTTGTCTCATTTTTCTGTTGACCAAATTCTTGGTGATAACCACTCCATTAATAATATGGCAGTCATTCTTCACTCCATTAGGAATAGTCTTAATTCTGACATAATTCCTGACATCCATCTCTTCGAAATCATTGTGACTATTGGGTCGAACCACTGACGAGACTTTACTCGAAATCTTTTGAATAACGTTAAGCCAACTCAACGACAATCCCTCCTCTTCTAAGAATTGTGTCAATAATTTGTTGTATAATTGATTATAAGAAGAGTTGAGTGAATCGTAAACCAACTTTTCTTCAGTCCCTTCTTTGAGTGATTCCCAATTCAATGAAGTGGTGGTCACTTCAAAGTCAATACTCATACCATCGTTTGGCGTCGACTTTATTTCTTTCACTTCTTTCTTGTCCTCAAATGACTTGTCATTAATACTGGTTTTATTGGCTTTACTGATGGAAACCCTGTCCTTTTCAAAGTCCAACTCAATATCATAAGTGGATGTGGAATAGGCTATAGGTCTGGGGGACGACTTGTTTTCTCTTATGAGTGGTTCTGATACCTGACTGTCATTGCTTTCGAAGAGATCAGACAAAGAATCAATTTTATCAAAACTGAAGGAATCGCTGTCGTCATTGATCTCTTTGACCCAAAGGGGTTCGTGAGAGGTCTCATCACTTCTTAAAGGCATTACTTCATCGTCTGAATCATTAGTCTTAACCACAGTTTTATAACTACCGAAAGACGAAAAGCTATGAAGAGGAGAAGGGGTCGCCTTATTCATGCCTTCCCTATCAATCTCTAAGACCATAGCTTTGGGTTTTGCATATTCCTCTTCACGAAAACCGATGGAACCCTTCCTTCGAAGTGAATGAAAGCAATGGGAACTCAAAACACTGGAAGACATTTGTTCAGCACTTTTGGACTGTAATGAGGAGTCGTTTTGATCTACATTTGAGTTTTCGTTCAAACTTTTCGACAAAAGTATTTCACGGAATTGACTGAACTCGGAGTCTCTGTTGAGTGAATCCGAGTCATTCATATTTCGGTCATTAATGTATTGGTTAACGATTTTATGGCAATAATTACAGCACCGGACGGATCCCCGGATATTCAAACCGAGAACTTTGGCGTCAATTTCTTCATCACAACATTTGGTGCAAAATATTTGTCCACATATTCTGCAGTGATGTCGACGTCTTAAAGCAGTGAACTTTTCTCCGCATTCGTAACACTGTTTGGCATTTGAGTCCGACATCCATGGCGTCAAACGATCATTACCTTCATCTCCAGATATCTTAAGACGTTTTCTGATTCTTTTAACCAAAAGATTTATATATCGATTGTTTGAATTGTTTATGTCTTGTGATTCGGTAGAAATACAAGACGTGGTATCACTAACTGAGTCTTTCGGATCAGATGTAGCCATCGATGTCTTTGGTTCTGTGGAAGAGGACCAATTGAAGTATCTTTTAGGCCACCAAACACTCGAAGAACTTTTCTTATCAGTCATTTTGATAATAAAATGAATTAAAATGAAATCAAATAATTTGTACTAAATATAAGACAATTAACGAAACTGAGGGACAAAACGCCTACAAATCACAGTTCATAGCATTTGATTAACTGTTGTCTCCATTCAGTCGTCAGACCTTTAAATGCAATGTTTGTCTCAACTAATCATATGTTCACTCATTAAATACCATATGATTTGACAAAAACAATGTCTTATTAGAGCATCAAATAAGTCCCCAAAAATTGAAAGAACCGAAACATTTTCAATATCCTCTCAAAATGACTCAACATTTTTGATTGACTCTTACTTTCAAATAACTTTTGATTTGCGGTCAAAACATGTGAAAACAGATTTTGTTGTTTACATTCAGAGTCTATTAATTTATCAGTTTTTTGACTAAATTGTGTTTAATATAAGCAAATAATTTGATGAACTCATCGATCAATTGTTTAGTGCTTTCAAACCCTAATCGATAGGTTTGTAAACAAAAGTCACGTTTTGTTATTCAACTCAAATGCAGTCAAAATTATTTACTGGATATCTTCGGTTCAAACCTATTCTCCAAATATGCCGTCATTTTTGCCATCAGACGGAAGTGCCACCGATTCGGGTCTTCGTTAAGGTATGCAAATATTCTTAAATACGGACTTATTTTTAGTGACTATAGTGACTATCTCTTCAGAATCGATACCAACACTTTGTGGACAGTTTAAGATTAACAGTGAGCGGTGGTTGTGGAGGACATGGAACGCCCAAATATGGAGGCATTGGTGGCAGTGGAGGGAATGTCTATGTGGAGGCTGTCGAGGGGGTGACTCTCAAACGATTAAGAGATACTAAGAAGCCTGGAAATGCCGGTTCTGGAGAAGACAGCGCACATTATAGGGTTATTGGCAAATGTGGTTCCGATCACACTATTAAAGCCCCCGTCGGTGTCACTGTTTTCAGTGATAACGGAAGGATTGTTGGCAATTTGGACAAAGTTGGTGACAAAGTGTTAGTGGCCGTGGGGGGAACGGGAGGCAATCAGTCAAATAACTATCTTGGACGTAAAGGGCAAAAACACTCCATTATTCTTGACTTAAAGTTGATTGCTGACGTGGGGTTTGTAGGCTTTCCCAATGCCGGCAAATCCTCACTTTTAAAGGCAATATCTCGAGCGTCGCCTAAAATAGCGAACTATCCCTTCACTACTATTACCCCAAACATAGGAGTCATGCAATTCGATGACTTACGACAGATAAGTGTCGCTGATTTGCCCGGACTTATAGAAGGGGCGCACAATAACATAGGTTTAGGCCATAAGTTCCTCAAACATATTGTAAGGACAAAATTATTGGTGTTTGTCATCGATATAAATGGTTTCAAATACCGGCCCGAATGGCCAAAACGCTCCCCTTTGGACACATTTCTACTTTTAAACAAAGAGTTAGAGCTCTACGACGACACTCTCCTCTCAAAGCCATCCGTTTTAGCCGTCACTAAATTAGATAACAAAGAGAGTGAAGACAAATATTTTAAGTTTTTAGAGGATTTAAAGGAACTAAAGTCCAAAGGAATACAAAATATAAGTAATGAGTGCTTGAAATCAAACAAATTGATTGAATTCGACGAAATAATTGGTGTTTGCGCTAAGAATGGACTTAATATCGAAAGATTCAGAAATTGTATTCGAGATGTCATTGATTTGAATCAGGAATTCACTAAACATAAGAACAACGAATTAATGACTTATCAGTCAATTGAATCAAATAAGAGGAAAGTCGAAGACGAAGAGGTTTTTCTCATTTAATTGATTTTAATTCAAATTAATGTAAATTATTTGATATTTCATTCATTAAACTCATGGTTTGATTGTTTAATAAAGTTCTTAAAAATTAATAGTTTAGAAATACTTTGTTTTTTAAAGAGAGGGCAGTCCTCATATGGGATGTTGTTCCTATGTGTCGCCATAGAGCTGGCATTACGTAAGTCAAGTCCTAATGAAATGGCATTAATTTATGGCCTGAAAGCTGTGTTCAGAGTATGTCTGAGATCTGCAGCTGAGAGACTGTGAGACCGTTTCCAGTGATTCCTATCTGAGAAGGAAAACAACAAAAGCCCTGAACTACAGCTTTGACTGCAATTTCACTATATTTTTATGAATCGATTTTCTGTCACAAAGCCTGAAGAAGAACATCGACTATAAGGGAAAGCCATTCATAGACTGATCCAAAACACCAGTCAATGCAGACGAGAGCGCATCCAAACATTGCAGACTTTGGACTCAAGAATGTTTGTCATCAATAGGTTTGCCTCAACTCGTGACCACTTTTTATGGCATTCCTATTCCGATAACTGGTTTTAATAATTAATTCCCAAAACTGTTGTTTGAATATAAAAGACAATTGTATTACAAATGAGAAGAGATATAAATGAGGCGAACATTATCTCAATTATTCATTAATTGATTGATTGGCAGAAACTGATTGCAATTACCATCCATTTCTTGGCTCACTTTTCACAGACAATTCCAATTGCCAAGGTAAGTCTCTCTCTCTCTCTTAAATCAAATATTCATTTAATTACTGAATCTTCGCTTTATTTTTAACTCGAGTTAAGTGTCATTTCATGTATGCACTGATCAGTTATTCCGGTTTATACTTCGTCTCTATTTACAACAAAATGCGCTTGCTAGATTTTGTTCTCATTTGTTTTGGACACAATGAGCACATATACTAATTTCAAAAACATTTCAATGAATTCAAAGTTAATTCAAAGTTTGTATTCATATATTCTGCACAAGAATTTGAATTTTAAAGAATTCACTTTAAAATTGAAATTTAAAAAATTCTTGGAATTAAGTGCAAGAATATAATGAAATTTGTTTGGATATACAAAAAGCTATTCCAAAGAAGCTTTTACTCTGTAATTCAGTTTTGAAAGCATATAATGCATGAAATCAATTATGTTTTTGAGAAATAAATCACCAGAGCATTCACTAATTATTATTCTGTCCTAAGTTTGTCTCAACATTTCTTCCATACAATACTTCACAGAGTTTTGTGTTTTTAATAATTAAGTATTTAATACTACATTTCCCACTCAATTGTTACCGCATTTCAAATAACAAGCAATTATTTTTAATATTCCGTGTAATTATCCAAGGTTTAATACAAAAATAACCAGAATACATTAGTTTGAATAATAAGTTTGTCAGATATAATCCATGCAATTTGTTTAAACAAATGACTCCAATATTATAAATGTGTAAAATTAATGTCAATATTAAGTCGAGAATTATTTCAATTATTCTCAAATACTTTTGGCTCCAAAACTGTTTCATTATATCAATCAATGGATTAGATTTCAATGAAAGTGATTTTCGGCTAAAACTAATGGATTGAAATCAGATTTGACTTTATTTCTATGAATTGCATTAAATTAATTGAATCACAGATTTTATTTCACTCCTATTATTGGTTTCATTTTCATTGCAATTGCTTTCGACTCAATCACTTTTTAATCAATTCTGAATCCTATAACAAACAGGCCTTTAGGTATTCAATTAATTCGTTGCCAAATAATACCATGCAAATATATACGTTGAAATTCTAAACTAAAAATTTGAACATAAATTAACAATTATTGCTGTTTATTCATTTGCAGTAATAAAATTGGTTGTAAACAATTCATAATCATATTATACCCTTGGAAATAGATCGCATGATCCAATTTAATAGTCATATCCTTATAACTACCCTTATATATTTTATTAGAATCTGGAAAATTATTAAAGAATTGAGTCAATAAAGTGTAGTAGTAACCCATAATGTGACCATGGCGATAAGATCTATATAACTGTCTATGGAAAACTTATTGACGGATACATTTATGAGGCAAATTTATTAGACCTAGAGAATTTAGTAGAATTTGCTTTTCATAGCAGAAAATTATTTCTCTCGAAACAATACCATGTTCATTTTAGATTATCACATTATAAGGGTATTTGAGAGAAATACAAATGCAATTACAATAAAAGTCTTCTTTGAACCGAAATGTAATTATGTCTAAAAGGAAATAAATAAATAAATTGTCGGTTATTTAAGAATTTGGATCAAGAATTGAGTGATACTATACTAGGATTGTTAGGTGAGGTGATGAACCCTAGCCATTACTAAAAATAATGTTATGATCAGCCAAGTGTCGCATAAATGGCAAAATTGAACAGAATTTTTGTTAATCAGGCGAAAGATGCCATCAATCTCTGTCACAACTAATAATGGGAAGAATACCTCCCGAAGGCTTTCCAAACATTTTGGTGAATCGGTAGCTCTCTTCGAGATTTGATGCAAACTTAGAAAATTAAACACAAAATGCTTCAAATATATAACAGAATCGATGCCACGATTGGAGACTAATCTCATTTAAAAATCTGTTTATCATTGGTTTACAAATTTATTCCTCAAAGTTTGAATTCAGACCTTTAAAGGAAACACTTTTATCGTATGTTTGTGTCAAGACTTCTGCATCTTCTGTACCTATAAATTGTTAGAAACATAACAGAGAAATGGGTTTAGTTTTGTTTATTGTGTTAAATGGATAGAAATGAAACCAATTGAGAATTGGATTCTTTTCTTTCAAATTCCTTAAAAGCTTACTTCGGATATATTTCTGTATTTTATCAGTTGATTGAACACTTTATATGAGAATTTGGTGCAAAGAATTCACATTTTTCCACTTGAATTCACCCTCGAATCGATTAAATCATTGCATTAAATAACAGTTTTTGTAATCAAAATAATGGTTTAATTATCACTTCTCAGGAGATAATATGTAGTAAAGAGTTGATAGTTAAGACAAAAAAAAACATAAAATCTTAGTTAAGCCAAGTCTTGAGTTATTTAACGAAATAATTTTGATATAAACCAACAAAAAACTTAAGCAAATTAACGACGAGTTAATGGGTTTCACTATAAGAGAGTATAATCTTCAAACAAATTACTTTTAATGCATTCATTTAAAAGTTGATTATTTGAAAGTTTTTTTACATTTAATGGGAAGTAAAGCCTATCTATTGGTCGATACAATGAATAGTATTTTGCCATTCATTCATGGGTTGGGTGTCGTCGTCTAAATCATGTATTTATCGACTGCACGAAAACAAATGTCATATTAAAACCCTTCTAACGATAGGTTTGATTCTTAGATACATTGTCTGTCATTTCTTTAATGCGATGAGTAAAGCATTTTTGGTCATTTGTGTCGCCAAAGATTATTATCAGTTATTCTTCCGGTTTCTTCGTCGACCTATAATTCTATCGGAACTTAGTTTGACTCCATTTCTGATATTATTCGTGATAATAGGGTTGAAAATAGTTTGATAGTCATTATGTTTAAAGCCTTTTCTAATATTTTATGAGCCAAACCCTTCGAATTTCAATATATCTATTATGAAAGTGTGTTATCTGTGCTCTCATTAGAGCATTCATATGTCTTCGGGCTTTGGTTGGCATCACTACATGTCTGTACAATATTTGCCTCAATTCCGTTAGCAATGAGTCATCGCTTACTCCAGACTAATAGGAAGACGGCTTTCGTGTCGTTTAATTTAAACCTCGATTCGTATAAAAGAGGGACCAAATAGTGCTGAAGAAACCATTGCTATCAAAATGTGATATGATTTTAGTTCTTTGCTGTCGTTATGCGACTGCACTTCACTCTCATTGCAGACCCGATCACTGCTTCAAATCATTTATAAAACTCTTTTAAGGCTTCACTTTATTTTGAGTCTTATCTTTAGACTCAGACTTTTGATGAATAATTTCCAAAATTATTATTCAAATCAAACAAATACAGCAAAAATTGTTGAAAAGAAGTTAAATAATGCGAATAAAAAGCTTTTGAAATGAATTGAAATGCAAAGAAAATTGAATACTAGAGAGAAATAAATTGGTTTTGCATTAGACTTTCTTTATTCAAATGTAGTTATCAATATGTTATCATGCACAACTATGAATCATTTTAAGAAATAAAGACTTAAAATATGAAACATCTTTTTAAGATTTTGGGTCGTGTTATGTGTTGCCGACCGATAACTTATCGCCTATTTATCAAATTTCGATGCATTGACTCCTAAATAATAGCGAGTATTCTCTGATTTCATTGTGAGGACCGCCATCAGTGATGGCATCAGCTCTCCTGGCATACTGTGATCCCTTAAAATACCATTAGTGCTGTTCAGTTGGGATCAAACCGTAGTTATAAATCCAGAGTTAACTTATATTCGAGGAATTCAATACATTGTAGTGGAATCCGTCAACTCTTACCCAACATCTCCCCAACATCCACGACAGCCGTTCCCCAAACGACCCCCTTTGCATTTGATGCAATAATGACTATATGAGTGAATCTGAGTGATAGAAAGCCTCCCACTCTTCTCTTCCCAATGTTTGCCTTACTTTTCAACTTAAATTCGTTTCGCACTATTCGTATGGATTTCCCTCTTCTGTTCGGTTTTGAAAAAGGACTGCAAATCTCCTCTTATGTCAGTCAGGCATGTATTTCATACATTACATATCACCAGAGATGGTCAACAGTTCCTCCAATTGCACGGCTATAATATAATCAATTAAGATAGAGATAATCCCCAGTGTTTATGCCACTTGCAATCAAATTACCAATTGTTTATTTGATTGAGCAATGACAATTGAAAGAGCGATAATTATTCATTGGGTGATTCGCTCTCATTGAATTAGCCCGTGCACGTTAGGTTGAGCACCCTTGTAAAGTTACCAAAACGTAAATATATTATTTCATTTTGAATGAGATTTCATCTCACCTTCGATTTTAAGTCAATGTTTTGAATGCTTTTCAATTATGAAGTGCTTTGAATTTCTGCAAGAAATAGCATATTATTGCCGCTAAATCTGGAAATTGAGTGCGTCTTCGAGTGTATGCTTCATATAAATGGATAATAATTCAATGCTTTTGCAATTTTGCTCTAAAATTCATCTGAAAGTAAGGCAAAAGAGAAAATCGAAGATTTTTAGAGTAACTGAAATTCGTTTAATCTCTTGTTGTGACTCAGACTTAGGGATCGATTGCTTTTGGAGTGAATTTCCTGTAAGATATCTGTTGTGAAAAAATAAATGAATTATAGGAAAAGTGCAAATGAAATATAAGATAACTTCAAATGAGAAGTTTCTATCAGTGACTGTCCATTAGTTCACTTATGTATTGCGTTGCCTTTCTTGCAAAGCCTCAGATCAACGTTTAGGGCTCCTATAAATTGGGGTTGGATTAGAAAATAGATTGAGTTTGCCCTGGCCAGTAATTGTTAGTCAGCCCTTTTGTGCGCTCTCTCTCTCTCTCTCTCTCTCTATCTCTCTCTCTCTCTCTCTCTCTC
>JAQIWF010000216.1:0-23529 GCA_034694965.1 Ceratozetes gracilis
CTCTCTCTCTCTGACTCTCTCTCTCCCTCTCTCTCTCTCTGACTCTCTCTCTCTCTCTCTCTGACTCTCTCTCTCTCCTGAAAACTCAAACATTGAATGATTAACAGAGGAAACAACGAAAAGCGAGTGAAAGGGATCACAAATATCAAGTAGTAATGCGAGCTCTGGTCAGAAGATATATCACAAGTGAACAACGAATCCAAGAACGACAGAGAGGTGTCACTGAAGACGATGTCAATGAAGTGAAACAAGACATCAGTGCTTTGAGATACGAATTACTAGAAATGTTGGGAAATGATAATAAAGGTTTGATTTGTTTGATAGTAATGTTCACCAAGATGACTTTAATTTATTTATCAGGTACAGGAAAGGATGGAAAGGCTCATACTTTAGGCAAAAGGAGTCGACAGAGAGAAAGGAGACTTATGAAAGGCTTTAACTTTGATGTGTTACTACAGAACAGAATGGGTAGTTTCGACTCAGATTCCACTGCAGCGGCTTCTCCTCGATCTCCAAACAAGTCCTCTTCATCTCGCAGTCGATTTTCTCGATTAGCTCGAGGTTTGGGCAAAAGAAGAAGTGGCGGCCGATGGAGACAACTGATAGAAGCCACAAGAAATAGAGTTATGCCATTCTCCAGGAGTCAAGAGTCTATGAATAGTGAAACCATTGGAAGTGGTAGTGTTAGTGGAGATACCACTGGAGGTGTTGCAATAGGTCGTGCACATTTAGTTGGAGCAAGTGTAGGGGGGCCTGCTCCAATGCTGAGACAACAACCCGGATCACTCAAATTAGATGCAAATGTGAGGCGATCTATATTTGCACAAAAAACCGAAAATCTATCAGAAAGTCACGCAAATATTGACAATCGAGAGAGTCCTGTCTCTGACAGTACTGACAAATCCACTATAATTGTTAAGAAACACAATCGCAACGAATGGATTTGAATCCATTTCATTCATTCAATGTTTACAACGACTTAACTTTATTTTCAAATAATGGTATTCGACATAAAGGTCTATATTCTGACCAAAAGAGTAGACATTTCTCGTGAAATATCTCTATTTTCACTGTTTGGGGACAGCACTACATATTTGAATCAATTGAAACAATGACTATGCCATCAATGGATAATCAATTTAGATGAAAGTGAAACTAAGAAAATTGTAAGCAAATTGAATATAACTGGAGTTTAGATGATTTAGTTGGGAATATTTGATTATAATGAGCACATACTTTGCACTCATTTAGCTAATAATAAAGTGGAAGCGATGGTGAGCTCGAGTGATATTTTAGGTGATTATCGTGACTTATTAGGGTATTGTCCCTATGGTTATCACGGGTTGTAAACAGTGAATCGTTTATTAATTAGAACTGATCTGAATTTATTTGGCACTTAAAGAATAGTTTGATGACATAAGTAGGTTGCAAGATTCAGAAATAGCCATGGTGAAAATATAGACTTTTTACTGCAATGCTCTACTTTACAATTTTCAACAATTTTATTCTTCAGTCATTTTAATGCCATTTATATAACTTTTGAGCTGTTATTTAGGAAATGTTTGTTTAACTTTTGGTTTTATTTGAATTTTGTTTTTGTTTCACTCATTTTTACAGATTTCTAAGAATTCACTGAATATTCAAAAGCAATGAATTATATTTAAATCAAATTTATAATTAAATAAAATGATACGCTTTTTACATATAAACTGTTTATTTAAAGTTAGTCTTTAAAGACATTAATTAATTTAAAAACTGGAAGCACTTCAGGAAAGACTTCTAGAAAATTGTTGAAAAACTTGGAAAACATTGAATATAGAAATAGAATATTCCCTGAAATTACCCCTTAATTACCGCAAAATAAGCAAAATATAATACTTGAATGAATTATTTAAAATGATGTGTAATGTGGTGAAAATGTGAATATTGCCTATCAATTGAATGATTTGCTAAGAATCTAATATTCGTGAGAATGTATTGCAAAGTCTGTTATTCTTTGAGAGAATTAATTTATAAATAGCACTAAACGTAAGGCCGATATTATTGAACGAAAATAACTTTGTTGTCATATCGAGTCGTTTAGCAGACAATTACTTCAAAATATTTGCTTAAAAGTAATTCGAAACATCCAGTAATTAATCAAATATTAGTGAAAATAACATTAATTGAGTAAAACCCAAATGATTTGCACTTTGAGTCTTTGCACATACCGTTCATACGAATAATTTTGATATTTCATAGAATATTTAATTTAATTCAAATAGTAGTGAAATTGACTTTAAAGTGAATCAGTTGCTAATAATGGGCTCTAATTATCAGAAATGCGAGTATTTATAGCGTAACTGACGTTTATCTGTCGATCTCTTTCCGGACCGTTTCTAAAAGGAAATTAATAGTTCGACTAATAATCGTTGAAATGGAGTAAATGTATGGAAAAACAATTAAAGTTTGCTCTTATGAACAGAAGTCTCTTTTATGAGTAGACATCGTTTGAAACATAAAAAACAATTGCATGTAATTAAAGTAAATTAGAAGAAGAATTCAAATCCTTCAAAGATAATTGGATTCTTTGAAATTCTCAAAACTATTTCAACTGTTGATAGAAATCTTTCTGAACTCAAAGGTAAAGAGTAATTAAATTTAAGAATTTATTTTTTACAGCCAAATGATTGTCTCTTCTAATGACTAATTACAAGATTATTCGTTAATTTCCTGTAAATTCTAAACTTTAAAAATCGTAAAAACTTATGGAAAAAGTTTGGAAATATCCGTATGAATCAAATTACAAAAATTTGATCGCAATTCGTGGCCATAAACTGAGTCACATCCGAATTATAGTGTAATTAAAGTTTTAGTTTATTATTCAATTAATTCAATGATTAGATAAGAGAAAAGTACTCTAAATGTTTCCATTCTCTCTATTAAACGATATAATTGTTATTTTTAGTTAATAATCAGATATAATAGAGAACCAAATGATTATTAAATCACAACTCATTCAAATCATATTTTGACACAAATATGTTTTCCATAAAATAATATCGGAGACAATCGTTTGAAAAGTTGAAAATCAGTTTATTTTTACTTTAGATTACAACAAATTCATTATTATTATTATTTTAATAAGGAGTAAAAAAAATGGGAAATAAAGTATTCAGAAGTCGGAGTCATTCCAAATATGAAGTGAATAATGATTTAAAAAGTGATTTGAAGACAAATTCTGAGCGACCCGTCACTTATATACAGACCGAAGTCATGACAAGTTATAGTTCAACGACAACCGCCGTAAGTCTATTTCCCATCACTTCTCTTTGTGTCGACTAATGTGCAAAAATTTATACGAATTGGCAAAAGGAGTGAAATATATGAAAATCAAAACACATTTAACGCGGAATCATATGATTTGAGAAACAAATTCTTTGTAGTGTTTATTTGGTTCACACGTTGTGGGCGTTGAGGCAATGGTTGGCCAACTGTTACTATATTAAACCCATTGAGTTTCCGGTTTCAATGTCAGCCCCATCACCGGTAGCCCTGTGCTCGACACTGTCGACAGTATTGAACCAAATGCTTAGAATTCAATATAAGTCTGGCTTTAAATAACTTTGAGAATAGTTGATAAAAAACTTGAATAAAGTTCTTCACAAGTTTTGATTTCGTCGTCAAAGATATAGGATATGATTGAAAACAAAATCGCGATTCGGAGCCAACTTTTCTTTTAAAAAATAATGATTTAAACACTTCTCTCTTTGATAAGAGCTTTGGGCTATGGATTCAATTCAAGTTCATACAGATTCTAATACATTGAAATTCTGTCAAAACATATGACACAAACTCTTAAGTCGTAGTAATCGTTGAGAAATAACTAATATTCTGTAAATAAGTCAAGTTTAGAATTAGGGATATTTTTAGGACAATCTCGATGTTTATATGCGACACATCCTCCGAGCAGTCAGAGCCGTCACATGCAATCAAACGCTCAGTTGAGCTAATTTTTAAGCACCGATTAGTTGCCAACTCTTATCATTTGCTCCACTGATTGTTCAAACAGTTTAGACACCAAAGAGTTGTCATAAGACTTGTTTACTCTCTGATAGTTCTGTGCCTCAAATTGTTTTCTCTATCAAAGTAATAGGAAATCACTCTTTAGTTTATATTTACGGAAATTCGCTTTAAATGGTATTTCAATCATTGCTTAAAAGTTTTATATTTTGCTATACTTTTCATTATATTTGCATTTTATTGATTAGAAAATCATTTGACAAATAATTCTGTTTTTAGGCCAACACTTCAAACACTTCCGAAGGGCAACAGCTCTCTAAAGATGAATCCGGTGTTTCGAATAGTGAAGTGCCCGCAGAATCAGCTCAGACCACAGTTCAAAATGTAGAGGAACAGAAAACTCCCACTGAAGCCCCTGTGGCTCAACCTGAAGCTGTACAACAACCGGAAGCCACTACTGAATCCGAAGCCGCGCCACAACCAGAAGTAGCGCCACAACCAGAAGTAGCGCCACAACCAGAAGCCGCGCCACAACCAGAAGTCGCGCCACAACCAGAAGTAGCGCCACAACCCGAAGTCGCGCCACAACCAGAAGTCGCTCCTCAACCTGAAGTCGTGCCACAACCTGAGACCACTTCCCAATCTGAAACTACAGCACAACCTGAAGCCGCCCCTCCAGCCGAAACTGTTCCCCAAACAGAAGTCGCGATACAATCAGAAGCTGTGACACAATCTGAATCCGCTCCACAATCGGAAGCCGTACCACAATCCGAAACTGTGCCACAACCAGAAGCTGTGTCACAACCCGAAGCCGTTCCTCAACCCGAACCCACCCCACAATCGGAATCCGTGCCTCAACCAGAGGTGCCAACAGAACCATTAGCTCAACCATCAGAACAGTCAGTAACAGAATCTGAGGCCCCAACAGAACAATCAGTTCCTTCATCAACAACAGAGCAGTCAGAAACACCAGTTCCTCAAGCAGAACAGCCTGAGGCAATGGCTGAACCACAGCCTATCACAGAGAGTGCTGAAAAAGTTGAGTCCATAGCCGAACCCCTATCAATCACTTCTACAATGGAAGCACAAACAGCTCCACAAACAGAAGTTTCACAGATACAGGAACAACCACAGGAACAACCGTCAGAGCAAACACCGGCCCCCAGTCAAGAAGAGTCTCCAAAACAGGTTAGCATTAGTTTTGCAAATCAATTGACTTAATGAGAGAATTAACAAATTATTGAATGTTAACAGTCGGACACTCCATCGCCCCAAGAAGTGGTGGCAGAGCCGGCTCCCATCAACACAGAAAGCGCTCAGCCAGCAGTTCCCGTCTCGATATAAGGATATATTCTGTGCGAAAAAACTTTTTTATGGCATAACATTTGTGAAGAAAACAGATTCAAAGCTATAACTAATTTAATGAGAGACTCAATGAGAGACGATTATATGCAAAGCATAGCAATAGAGAAGGATTTGTCAACTATTTTGGGAATACAAACACTAAAAGCAATTAAGTAATTCATTTGAAAATAGTTTAAGTGATTGTAAGTGTGTTTACTATTCATTGTATTATTGATTATTATTGTGATTATTAACATTGATTTCCGGGATATTTATGTGATTCCATTCAAATAAAATTAATTTAAACCAAAACTTTGTTTTCATTAAACAACTCAAATGTCATCAATTTATCCACAATTTTGAAGTACTGTCCACCGGTTCTTCTCATTTAAACAATTGGTGTTCACAAAAGTGATGGACAGTCGTTGAGTTGAGTTATAGTCTTGAGCCACTATAACCTCCTGGGACCGCCATTATCTCAGTGAGACCACAACTCGGGTGGGATCAGACATAGCCCTCTTGTCTGGTGATCAAACCTTTGATTCCACAGACATAAGGCTTCTCTACGGAGCGTTGTCTGACGTATGAGTCAAGTCACTCAAGTGTTTGTTGGCTCCAAGTCTCCGAAGGCATTCATTTCTCATTTATCCTCACATTTGAAAAGATAAGAATTTCCCAAAACTTTATTAAAGAATAAATAATTTTGTAATTTAATAATAATTTGAATAAAAGGTTTAAACATTTGATCCCATCTAAAAATGGTGCATGGTAAATGGTAAAAAGAATATAAAAATGTTGCAATTTGTAAGCAAACTTTTATTTAAATTATTAGCATGCACATTGATTTGTCTCAAGTTGTGAATGGGTTGTATAGTAAAGGGGTGTGTCTTCTCGTGTTTACAAAACAAACATCTTTTCAGTCATTTAAATGTTTGTCTAAATTCCTTACAAATGCATAAAATGTGAAATAAATGAGTGATTAAAACAAATATATTTTATTAAATCTTTATATTAGTTATCATTTAATTATTATTATGAATATCGAGGCACTGGAGGCAGAGGCCCGACAGACAGCCATAAAACATGTGTCAAATATGCTTCAAAGACCGGATCAGTTGGAAAAAGTGGAACAATACAAGAGACGGATCATTAGGAAAAAGGTATGGATCTGTAAAGTAGTGGATAAACACATCTAATGGTCTCTTTGATGGCAGACATCAGTGGAAGGGATGCTGAAGACTGCAATGCAGACACAGTTGGATGGCGTGCGGACGGGTCTAATCCACTTACAGACATCACAACAAGATATACAAGAGATTAAGAAGACTCTCAAAGAAATTGAAGAGACATTTCCAGTGGTTCCAAATCTGGTGGAGAAGTTAAAAGTGGTTCGGGAGGAGTCTATGAAACACTCGCAATACGTGGCAGCCATGGAAAACCTCAAACATATCTTCAATGTTCCCGAAACCGTTCAGAAGACTCGCGACGCTATATCTGATGGCAAACTACTTATAGCTCATCAATATTTGACTGATTTGGAGCACTCAAGAGATGACCTCCTCTTTGAATTGCATCGACTGCCGGCCACCAGCACTGCCGACAAGAATATGTTAAAACACTATTACTCTGAAGTCGAAAAATTGTCCGAAGAGTTAGGAAAACAGTTGTGGCTTATCATTAGACTTACACTTAATTCTGTGCGCAAAGAACCTTCAATTATTGTGACGGCCCTCAGGATTATAGAAAGGGAGGAAAAGGCAGACTCGATGGCAATCAAAAGGTGTGATACGACAGGTTTTATGCCGAGCGGAAGACCCAAACAATGGCGAAAAAGAGTGTTTGAGATCCTAGAAGAGGCCATTTCTGAGCGAATCGCAGGCAATCAGTTTCACGACAGACACCAGAATAAGATGTGGTTAGTCCTACACTTAGAGGTCACACGAATACTCATCTTAGATGACTTAAAAGTAGTGAAGAACGCATGCATTCACTGCTTTCCACCCCATTATAACATCATTCGGGAAATGCTTCACTTATACCATAGATGTCTGAGCGCTCACTTACAAGAGTTGGCCAATCAATTAGAAGGTAACGAATACGTGACTCTTCTTAATTGGGTTCAAGCATATGATGGTCCGGAACTAATGGGTCACAGAGACTTGAATTTCGATATCAAGTCAGAAGGATTGCCACCACTACTGCCTAAACTAGTTGTCGATGATCTGACCAATAAATACTTGGCTACTGTCGAGAAGAACTATAAGGAATGGCTGAGCAATACTATTGCTCGTGAAGTAAAAGACTGGAGCGGTAATAATCCTCCCGAATCAGATGAGTCACGTCATTATCAGACTACGACACCAGTGATCGTCTTCCAAATGATTGACCAACACGTATGTCATTAGTCATTACCTGTATTTCAATTAACAATTGTATGGTTAGCTTCAAGTGGCGCGTACTGTCAACAGGAACTTGGTCAATAGAGTGCTGGTCAAAAGTATGGACCATTTGTCGGACTTTTCCAAGCAATACAAAGATGCGGTCAACAGATACTCGAAGTCACACTTTGAGAATCGGAACCATCTCTTCACTCCTAATATGGTTTGAATATTAAAAGACATTTCAATAATTAAATTGTTTTACTCTTAGATTGCGATAACAAACAACTGCTTAAGTTTTATTGAGATCGCAATGAAGTTCAGACAAGAATACAGAAGCGATAAAACAAATACCGACTCCGAAGCAGAAAAGGTCTTCGAAAATGTCGTCAATTTGTTTGAAAGGTTGAAAGAAGAGAGGTTTGAATCGCAACTCATTTCAAATGAATATTAATCGTAGTATTACTCCATTTAAAGCATCGGTCACTTACTCTATGAGATTTTCCTGGACGTGGACCGCGAAATCGCAAAAGTCGGTTCCCAAGACTGGTTTGACTCAAAGATTAGTGTCATTGAAAACATTTGCCTCACTTTAGAAGACTATTTCAGAGATTATGAGTATTTGAAAGAACAAAATTCCGATAGACTTAAGCTTCTGTTACAAAACAGATTAGCGAAAGGATATATCACTGCTATACTCAATAAGTTAGACAACACTTCCTAAACATTATTTGTTCTAATCTTTTGAAAACTCTTAGAAAAATTCAATTAAAAAATCAGAATCAAAGAGAAGTGTTCGCCAAGAAGTTCATAAGAGAGGGAGAGATTCTTAAGGCAGCCGTCGCTAAAATGCCCACTAAATTGTCCACAACTATAATCGTGAGTCTAAGCCCTACCATATTCTTAATATAATAAACAAATTTAATGACAGAAAGAGTCGCCTTTCGATTGTCTGCCACTTTTGGCCGAATTCTTGAAACTCAGAGACTTAAGTATGTTATTCCTGGAGGTGTCGGTAAGTCTTTCCCTTTATTTATAAAATGAAAGCTAAGAAATAATCACTGGTTTAGGGTTTGGTTAAGAGATATCCAGACATAAAAGTGGAACATTTGTCCGCATTATTGAATTTGAGAGAAGATATGTCCAAAATGAATGTCAAAAAAGTAATATTCAATTCATTTATTGTTTAAATATAATACAAATATTGATTGAATTGACAGCACGTCGAAGATATGATGTCTGAATACGAACAGACCGGTAGTGACACCAAAACCATATTCTCGGAGATAACACTTCTGTAAAGGAACGGTAGGACTGACTCTTAGCGCGCGTCGAATACAATCACTAATTTTGAAATAGTTTTAGTAAATTAATAATAAATTGATATCAAATCAAATGATTACATCTTTTGGTCCTTTTCTTATACATAATTCTGTAGCCGCACTCTCGACAACGGATCGGGTCTTTCGGCTTAATCTCATTCTCGTGATGACACTCTTACACAAATAAATGATAAAATTGTAAATCATCAGCTTAGACAATAATATGCTAATTTAATCCTGTTCAATTTACACCATATTTTACCCAAAATAAGTTAAGGCATTAAGTAATCAAATTAAATCATAAATCTTAATTTAGCGAAAGGTCTGATAATAACAGAAAATGCTTTAAAAGGGGAGAAATGGTGTCAATACCGGCACAGATGTAAGTCATGGGTATCTTTGGTTGAATAGGTTGCGGGTCTTTATTGGTGTTTGGATCCATCACTTGATTATCACTTAATTGTGTATTAATTGCAAAAATAATTAAATTTCTTAACGTTTTGTTTACAAAATCGGTCTCTCATTCACTTTAAAACGTGAAAACACTTGAATTTATACTTATTTAGTGCTATATTTTAAATCTAACTTATAGTCCCTTTAAATGCAGTAAAGGGTTGAGTGAATGCATAAATTGGGTACAAAACCAATTTGTGAGTTGACTTCAATGATGACTGTGTGACAATTGGTCAGTACTAAGAGTGGGCTCTTTATTGGTTGTCATCACATCCAATACCATTTGAGTATGACTTTTGAAATTTGAAATTTAATGCAATTCTTGTGTCCGTTAGTCGAGTGTCGGACTAACTCTTTGATGAGTTTGTGGTGCAATCAAAACACACTTAAAGGGAACTCTTTCTGACAAATAGAGTGATAGTTATCTCAGATTCTCTTCGGCAGTGATTTGTCGGCTTATAAACCAAATCCACTCAAATGTGATTCACATCGGATTCACTCCTTTTAAAGTCTACTTAAATCAATCATTTTATGGCATTTAGTCTTTTAATAGTATTAATAATATTTAACTATTTTTAAACGTATTTTAATTGTTAATTACTGACCAAAATGTCAGACGAAGAAGAAATATATGAATTGGAGAACTTGGATCAGTTGAGAGACTTTGTCCACGAATTGAGACCATTTCCTCATATAATCGAACAAATATTGAATTACTTAAACACTCGTGAGATATGTCTAATATCTGTGGTGTCGAAGAGTTGGAAGGAAGCACTGGAAGAGACTCTTGTGGCTAAAGACCGTCGCGACAAATATGTGAAGAGAGTGAGAAAACTGAGGAGAAGTGTCGGACAGGTATTGAAGCAAACATTTGTTACTTTAATGACTGTTTTGGACTCACTTTTAATGAATACTAAAGTGTTTTCTTATTATTAATGATATAATTATTTATTAATTTATGTTATGATAATTGTTGTGATAATAGGAGAATTGGCCAATAAAGAAGAGAACACCTGTGCCCACAGCTGTGGCCACGAGACAAGCCTTAGGAGATATCAGAAACGTTTACCGGACCCGCAAACCGAAGAGCAATCGCTCGACTCTCCACTCGACTCAAACGCCTAACACTCGGCAGAGACAGAGAGATATCAACTTAAGAGGAATGAGATAACGATAACTAAGGAGTCAGTGATTACTACCTTTACATGAATTCATTAATTTATTGTTTCACTGATTTATCGCAAAATACAATACTTAAGGCATTTGTTTGCTAACAGTTTTTATTTGATTTTACTCTAAGATATGTTTTACCCAAAGAATGTCTGTTTTTGGTACCCAACGACCGGTTCATTCAATTGTTTATTGTTTTCCATTCAATAGTTTTATATTCAATTTGATAATCATTTTGTTGTAAATATCGATTTATTGCTATTAAAACACTTTTTCGCACACTTTTGCCGAGTCTTCCATACGTTTGAATCTCCAAATCAGTTAAATCTTTGTCTTCTTCTCTACAAATAACCATAAATTTTGAGTGAACTCCAATCGGATCCGTTTCGTAGACAAGAAAATCGGAACCAAATTTGATTCCTTCGGTTATGTAATAGTTTTTATGCCACAGATCTCTGAATACTCGATATCTTATCAGCTCTTTAGTAGTCTTCGGATAACTTAAGTCAATAACTTTTTCCAATCTCTTATCAAACGGACAGTTCGTATAAATTTTTGTGACACAGGCTTCTGGTCTTATGTCTGGAATTTTAGCCATTTCTTGTCTAATTATTTCTTCTTCCAGTTGTTTCTCATCCATATTCTTATGCTGTTCTCTAAATTTCTCTATTTTTCCTCCGATTATTTTATCAGACATCGAAAGAATGGCTTCTTTTCGTTCTTCTTTGAATCTTTGAGAATATTCTTCACAAAACTCTGTCTTTAATTTTGCATAAAATTCTTTTACTTCTTCGTTGACTGTTATGTCATATTCGACAACAATCGCGACTCCATTTTCTACTAACAACTTGACCTCCTCTGGCATTAGAAGCAGAGGAAGACCTAAATCTTCATTTTGATGAGGAGTTAATGGATTTGTTCCGATAAAAGAGCCGACAATTCGATATTCTTTCCTCAAAAGAGTCACTTCTGTAATGTTAAGTAATAAATATAATGTAAATCAAGTGAAGAGAGAGGTCTCACCGCTTGGGTTCCAAACGAAGACTCTTTCGTTACTCAATACGAGTTTAATCATAGTTTCGGCAAAAGAGCACAAAATGTATTGAATTTCAAACTAAATATTTATTTTACTCATTATTTCGATTATTAATGAAAACAATTTAAAACTAAACAATATTTGACTGAAAATGTCTTAGAAATAGGAAGGGATGTGAGCACTACCAGCAGGCTTTGGCCACTCCGGACAGCATATTATAGTCGGCTAAAGCCCTGAACTGATGTCTACTAATCTTATATCTCTTGACGTTTCCGCGCGCGCGGGAACTGATTACACACCTGTTGTTCAGCTGAAGAATAGACGAATCTTTTGGCAATTTTGCCGTCTCTTCAATGGCTGAGTCCTGAAGACAATTATCATTAAAAGTGGTCAACAAATCAATAAATTACTCGAATATTGGACGGCAATAGCTTTGACTGCTTTATGTTAAGCAGAAATTCACGCTCGGGATGATAGCGGGCGAAGATATATCTGCGCCGACAGTCCCTAAGCATACGCCAATCTGACCACTTAAGAGGTTCAATCCGAGAGAAGTTCGGGAGATTTGGATCTTTTATTTTCCGCTTTCGCTCTATTTGTGTCTCATATGTGGAACCCTTTTCAGAGATGGGGTAATGCGGCGGAAGGTTAACAAACTGTGGAAATGCGTGGCCTTTGAATCGATAGGACTGACAGACAATTGATTGCAAACTAATTATCGGACTTTTAATAGTAAACAAGTTTTTAAATAAAGTCTCCATTTGTTGGCATTTAATGCTTTAAATGGGACTTAACGTCAATATCGACCACAAATAGTGGCCAACAAAAGCATTGAATCACTCTTTTTGTACAATCAATAGGAATGTAATGAAGACATCATTTGTTGAATGTCTTCACACAAGACGTGAATCAATTTGAATGCAGTGATTCAGAGTTGGAAAAAAGCATTGCCTCTGAATTGTGACCAATCAATGACTGGTAAGAGTCCGGTTATAATGACGTCACAGCACAGCACTCGCCATATATTTAAGGATCGGCACAATATAGAGGAGACCTCTTCTACAATACGAGACTCTTGTGTTCACATATTTGTAAGTGTTTTACCTTTTTTACCATTAATTGTAATAATTGTTTGTTTTAATTGATTTAAATATTGGTTTTATTTACTGTTTATCTCTCTTTAAATGAATGAATTGATTGACACTTAGTTTTAATTGAATTAAACTCAAAGCCGGTGTCAGTTTGGGTCACATTTTTTCAATGCTTTCAACAATTGTTTAGAATTTGTTTAAATTATCTCTAATTTAGTTTGAGTTGAGTTTGAATTTGTCTGTATTTTTGGTAGAATTTGTTGGATGTTATGTATTATAACGTATTTAAAGCGATTGATTGAGTGATAAGGTATATGAGGTCTAGTGTTCAGCATTGGTCTCACACTTTGAGAGATTTAAAGCCACGAAAGCATTGCTAACGCGTTGTCTCATCGCTATTGCGATGCCTTTACTCTCCTATGAGTTGTCCGCCATTTTTGCCATTCATTTCCGTTTTGTAGTCATTGCAAGCGTTGCACCGGTTTTCACATCTCTTGCATTTGATCTTAACTTTGTCCTCAATTTAGTTAATTGTTAATCAATTGATTTTAATTTGAATTATAACTGGTATTCAACTTCTTATTAATGAGATGTGAATGAAATGACAGCACAAATGAAGGGGTGATTCATGTGATGACTTGTCTGTCCTTTCATTCATTTCTATTCTTCACTGCATTTACATTGGATTTGATTCTAATATAAAGTATTTGATTGTCTTTTCAGTTATTTTGAAAATAAGGTGACTTTGAGATAAACTTCTGCCAAAATGGGAAAAGAGAAGACTCACATCAATATTGTGGTCATCGGACACGTGGACTCTGGAAAGTCGACGACAACGGGTCATCTGATCTATAAGTGCGGGGGAATTGACAAACGAACGATCGAGAAGTTCGAAAAGGAGGCCCAAGAAGTGAGTTATCCACTAATGACTTGATTTGTTAACTCATTGTTGTGTCAGATGGGAAAGGGTTCATTCAAGTATGCCTGGGTTTTGGACAAACTGAAGGCTGAGAGAGAGAGAGGTATTACTATTGACATCACTCTATGGAAGTTTGAGACCCCGAAGTACTACGTGACTGTGATTGACGCTCCCGGTCACAGAGATTTCATTAAGAACATGATTACCGGAACATCTCAGGCCGATGTGGCTGTCCTTATTGTGGCCGCCGGTACCGGTGAGTTCGAGGCCGGTATCTCAAAGAACGGTCAGACCAGAGAACACGCACTCCTGGCCTATACTCTCGGTGTGAAGCAGATGATTATCGGCGTTAATAAGATGGACACCACTGAACCCCCATTCAGTCAGAGCCGTTTCGAGGAAATCCAAAAGGAAGTGTCGGCTTATGTTAAGAAAATCGGTTACAATCCCGCGACCGTTCCCTTCGTCCCAATATCGGGATGGAATGGAGACAATATGTTAGAGGCGTCTTCTAATATGCCCTGGTTTAAGGGATGGCAAATCGAGAGGAAGGGGGCCAAATTTGAGGGTAAAACCCTGTTAGCATCACTCGACGCTATGGAACCGCCTTCACGACCAACAGACAAACCCCTTAGACTTCCACTTCAGGATGTCTACAAAATTGGAGGTAATATTCGGAACCCGTTTTTGGTTTTCATGTTTTAATTGTTTTTTTATTTGTACGTTAGGTATCGGAACAGTACCCGTCGGTAGAGTTGAGACCGGAATCATTAAGCCAGGAATGGTGGTTACCTTTGCACCTGTTATGTTGACCACTGAGGTGAAGTCAGTGGAGATGCATCACGAGGCTCTCGTTGAGGCCGTCCCCGGAGATAATGTTGGCTTCAATGTTAAGAACGTGTCGGTCAAAGAGTTGCGCAGAGGATATGTTGCCGGAGACTCGAAGGACAACCCACCCAAGGCTACTGAGGAGTTCACAGCTCAGGTTATCGTATTGAACCACCCAGGACAGATCAGTGCTGGTTACACACCAGTACTCGACTGCCACACCGCTCACATCGCCTGCAAATTCCGCGAAATTAAGGAGAAGTGCGACAGACGTAGCGGTAAAAAGATTGAAGGTTTGTATAACTGTTGTATTGTTTTGTGAGACTAATTGAGTGATTGTTAGACAACCCGAAGGCCATTAAGTCTGGAGACGCAGCTATCATAGAGTTGGTGCCATCGAAGCCCATGTGTGTCGAGACTTTCACTGATTTCCCGCCTTTGGGTCGTTTCGCTGTGCGAGACATGAGGCAGACGGTGGCTGTCGGTGTCATCAAAGCAGTGAAGCCGAAGGAGGCTGGAAGTGGTAAAGTGACCAAAGCCGCAGAAAAGGCTCAGAAGAAGAAATAACTGTAACTCAAAACTAATTAGATTTCATTTTTCGATCAGTAAAACGAACGCTATGTTAGCTTTGATTAAACAAATTAAATGTTATTATTTTGAACAACAAATTGATATTTGATTTCATATATAATCCAATTTTCATGAGAATTAAAGCGACAAAATCTGAGCTCTTTTTAAATGTCTGTTTAACTCATTAATCGACTGATTCTCTCCTTTTTTCTATTAATTAAATTTATTTGAATCCGATTTGTCTTTCGATACATTATTTTTCAATTCATTTGCTTTGAGTTTTTGTTATTATGTTTATTATGAAAGCTTACATTTATGGCTAAAATCCCCATAAGATATAAGTACTTGTTATCCACAGCAGAGGTTGGGTCAGACAAAACCGCTCTTACGATAGTGGTGTGCTTAGAGATACTTATTGTGTGGTTTTTTATTTCTTTATATCAATTAAGCTAGGTGAGTCGAGCTTTGCTTGTTTATAGATGTGTGGAGTCATTGTATGCCATGTTATTTGGGAAATGTCTGTCTGACCCTTATTGAACTTGCTTAGCATGAGTATTGTATTGAAATAAACCTGGTTTAAAGTTGAAACCATTGAATATATGAGGCATTTAAGCATATATGTACTGCCTTGGGTGTAATATTGAAATGTACAAGTACAGTGTGTATAGAATTACTAACGTGTGGTATAATTAGTGTTTGTTTGGCGCATGTGTTGCTTGAAGTGATAGAGTCATACAAAGATGTATTACATTTTAACCTTATTGTAGACTTGAAGAGAGCGCTGACATCAGCGCCATGTCTAACATGTCTTACTTCTCCTCAATTCATGTATTTCTAATTAATTGCGATTCTATTCATCCAAAGGATTAGTAAGACATGAGTCAAACAAATGTCATAATAACCAGCGGTTCAAAGAACCAAATAATTCACGTCCCGGTCGTGACCTCAACAACCAGATCAGCCACTCCTATCGAAATAGTGACCTCTCCTACGGGAAGCCTCACTATAAGGCAAAACTCTGACCGCAATTTCTATTCTCCAACAAAACAAGTGAATCAGTTCTCCACTCCATTCAAGAGTGCCGTCACTAACAGAGAGCTCTTCTCCAATGAAGGTCTACCTCTCACTCACTTCTCACTCACTTCTCATCCTTTTTATCATTTTCTCAAAATTCAATTTTTTATCGATTTTCAGACAATTCAGAGGTAAAGACGCTGTACTTCAACAGTGAGGCTAACAATTCACGGGAACAGCTCCTACTCCCCACTGATATTACCATTAAGGAGGAGATCGACGACGACGAGTATGAAGAATATGAAAGCTTGGATGAGGAGGACATCGAGGGAGTCCTCAGATCCAAAACCCAATACAAGTGCTCCGGTTGTGGTAAAGGGTTCTGTTATCCGGGATGGTTAGACAAACACAAGAAATCAAGTCCTGACTGTCGTAACGCACATCCCATTACAGAAAGGGCTGTTATGAAAGAACCCACGAACTATAGCCCATCCCTGAGCGGCGGTTCACTCAAAGAGAGATCTAGTCTTGAGGGTCGTCTCACGGAACTGTTGTGTTGTCCCAATGAAAACTGCAGTTTTGCCACACATTGGGTCCAATCACTGAATAAACACGTCTTCACGTCCTGTAAATTCAAGCGAAACGCTGACGACTACTCATCGAAGAACACATCCAAACAAAACTCGGATAACGAGTCCCTCAATGCGTGTCATCTCTGCAGCAAAAGCTTTAATGACACCGAACAGCACATCCAACACATGAAGAATATCCATCAAATCAAGCTTTTATACCAATGCTCTGAATGTAAGATGAATTTCGACAATAAACTCGAATCGGAGGCTCATATCGCAGAACACAACAATTCGAGAAATGAAAAAGTGTTGCCAACGAGAGTCACTCCCAAAGTGGACAACAGTTTAGCCAATGGTTCCCAACAGTGCTGGACATGTGAGTCATGTAACAAAACTTACTTATCTTTGCGTTCCTATGAAATCCATCGAACCTCTTGTGAGAAGACATTACAATCACCTGTTGAGAGACCCACTAATAAGACTGCGCCGGTCCTTCCTTCGAACAAAGATCCCTTGTTAAGACCCCTTCCCTATTCAGGCAGTTCAGTGAAACATTTTAGACGAGAGCAGATCGAAGCCATACATGACTATGATTTCAGGTGTAAATTCTGTCGCAAAGAGTTCGACAGTTCTAATGGTTTGTGTAATCACTTGAGTCGGCGCCCACTCTGTCGTGACTGGTATTATACGAATCTCCCGAACGAACTCAAGAAGAAGGGGTCACTTCATTTGATGCCCAAAAATCGGGGGCGCTTTTTGCCCGATGGCTCTGTTGATAGAAATTTAGCCACCAGTCCTACCAAACTAAGCACAGACTCTTCTATGAATGTGTCGCGTCAAACAAAGGCTGATCGCCGCAGAAGTACATCATTTGAGAATATGTCGAACTCATATGAGAAGACAAACTCTGCCCGATGTAACCGATGCCGCAAAATATTTGTTGGAAAGAACCCAACGGTGGCGCTGACCAATCATTTGCGAGGCTCGACGTGTATACCCACTAAGTATAACCCTCTGGCAAAACCACAAATAGTTAGATCTCGAACTCTGGGAAAGACAAAGAATGCAAAAACTGCTTCGAACCGACCGGTCGGTGAAAATAGATTTTATTGCAAACTATGTCCTAATCTGGAGCTGAAAAATCGAGTGTCGTTGGGCTGTCACCTCACTATATACCACAGTCTACCACAAGTCAATGTAAGCACTGAAAAGGGCGACGGATTTCGCTGTCAGACTTGTAGTCAAACTTTTGAATCGAAATACTTTTATAACGTTCACCGACAAGACTGTGATCTGACCTCTCCTTATGTCGGAATAGTATCGGGGAATGACATGTCACACAGCAGTCATATCCCACAAAAGGATGCCTCTGGTATTATGTGTGGCCTTTGCAGTAGAACTGGCTTTTTGAGTGCCAATCAGGTGACTATCCATCAGAAGTATCAATGCGTTAAAAGAAACCAACCGAAGCCAAGTCAGCCCAAGAGGTTCCAGGCACCGCTCAGAACTCAGAAGCCTGTCCAAAAACAGATGACTAGTTTGAACCGCAGTAATGATGACGATAAAAACGACACTAACCTAAGGTGTGACCACTGCGGAAGGGGTCCATATAATAGTTATTCACATTTCATGGAACACAAGAAAAAGTATTGCAACGCTTTGAAAAGCGGTAGTATTTTGGCCACTGATGGCCACTTCGACTCCAATAGGGCTAAGAAATCATTTGCAGTCGAAACCAGTTCTTATGATTCTGCAGCCAAAGAGAACTTTTGTCTCAACCCGACTGTCCCCCGGGCGCGCAAAACAATTAACTTCGCGAGTATTAGCTCTCCTCAGGTCAGTCATGACTCAAGTGTTCCGATGGTTACAAATGAAAACGAGACCGAAGAGGTTGTGGTAAATGTTCCTCAAGTAACCAAATGTTCGGTCTGTCCCGAAGAGTTTGATGATATCCTAGCGTTCATTAGACATCGTTTGAGTCATATAACAGAAGAGCTTACGATCAATGAGATGGTAGAGGCCATAGAGTGTGAACTGTGCGGCGCTCGCGTCCATCACTACCAACGCATTCAACAGCATCTGATTCTTCACTTACAAAACGTTCAAATTCTGAAGAAAAAGAATTTGGTGGAAGTCCTCAGACGCTCCCAACACAAAGAAAATAATGAGAGCGATGATGAGGATCAGGACGCCTCTGTCCTCCACTGCCCTTATTGTAAATCTGAGTATTTCTCTCGCTTAGAACTGGCCGAACACATAAAGAAGACCTGTCCCTTCAGATATCAGTGTTCTAATTGTAATAACACTTATTCGGCCAAAGAGTCCTTTTTAGAGCACAAGGAGTACTGCTCTAAGAATCCAAATCATACAAAGACTGTCACCAAACCTCCCACTTATAAGTGCCGGAACTGTAGCCTTGAGTTTCAAATTAAACAACAACAGTTATGGCACGAACACGCCTGCAACAAGGTCTATTCCGCTGATCACTCTGGTCGAGTTGAGGTCAGTTCAAATGTGCTGTTCTTTAAATATTAATTACTTTTGTTTAATAGGAAGTGATTGAGAGAACCCTTTCGTGTAGTGTTTGTGGTTTAGTGAGTGATGTTTACGAACGTAAAGTAAAACACGAAACTCAATGTCTTAAACGCTATTTGGCTGACATTGGAAACAGTACTGAAGGTATGTCACAAATATCACCTCTAATCCATAATAGGAACAGCTCTTAGTTTAAGAATCGGGTGTACCATGGATATCTAAATAATTAGGCAAAGTGATTTGGAACAGGATCACTCTTTCTGTCAATTTGTATTTAAACTGAATGCATATATTCGGTGACCATTTTATGACATAATTTCAGAACAGATAAATGACTCAATAGTTTATTGCCATCACATATAAACAATGACTGAATAGGTTGAGGACATTCCTCTCACCTCCTATTGTCCTAATAATTGGATGTTTTTTAGCAGAAATCCAATCGAATGTCGAAGAGGTGTCAAAACCGATGACTAAATTGGATTTTGATTTAACGAGTCTTTCAAACACATCCGAGTCCTCTGAAGTGCCGGCAGAAGTAATCAATAATTTGAAAGAAGAGTTTGGAATACAAAAAGACCTGAAAGTTGTTTTGACGGGATTTGATGAGGAGGTGATCCGCAAACTAAAGACTGATCTCTACCGCGAAAGAGACGAATCGACACAATTCGAGGCATTAAAAGAGTCGTTTCGGGCTTTAGTTCGTCGACAGACTAAGAATGACGAAACCCTTCATGAGATGAGTCAGGGGTCGAGCGCTGAACTGGTGTTGTCGCGAATGCTTAAGTATTTGGGAGAAGAACCCATTCGTCACAACGGTCTCAACGAACTGAACTGCTTTCGACAAAATCTGCAGACATTCCTCAAACTGACCATAAAAGACGACACTTTAATCCTGGCCTATAGAGAGGCCGAATCAGTGGACGAGGCGATCGTCAATATGCTTAACTTCGAGTGTGAATTCAATTGTTAGCACCGGGAGGGCTGAATAGCTCTTCACATTTGTTCAATTCTACTAAAAATTGTTAACTCTTTGAGGACCAAATCAGTCAGAGAACAGGTTTTAAATTGAGATCACAAGTCAATGGTTCCAATGAGGAATACAGTCAAAAGAGTTACTGTACACTATTGGAATCAATTGATAGCCTAGGTTAAATCAGAGTTCCATTTGCTCACTGTCTGATTGCTTCAATTTGTGAGATCAGTTCAAAATAATGTCCGCCCTCTAAGGGTTAACCATATTTTTAGCACTAAACCAATTCTTTGTGTCTTTAAATCTGCGTTTCTCTGATATTTTGAGGATCGATGCCATCAAATGTCATCGTATTTTGTTTTCATCTTTTATTTCGGCTTAAGTTTTGGAAACAATTCTTATATTTATTTTCATTTATTTTTACACTTTTCTCATATAATATCAAAAAACTTAAAATTGATTTTTAATGAATTTTCTATGAAATCACGGATTAAATCAATTGTTGTTTTACTTCAATTCAAACCAAGACTAGAGTTAAGTAATCGTCAAGTATTTGAGGGCTGTGTTGGGGACCGACTACTTGTGTCGCTCTCTATAACCAACGAAATGCAGACTCGGAGTCAATAATATTGTCATTACTTTTGAGTAATTCTTAGATTTCTCTCAATTTTATTAATTATTTTGACAGCAAATGATTGTTTGAGTTAAGCATTAATTTATTAACGATTAATAAACAACTAATTGAGACATAATTTCCATGATTTTGACCGAAAGGTAGGTTTTGTATGACTTTTATATCAATTCAATGTTTTTTACGAAATAAAGTTCACATAAATTGAGGTTTTATTGCATTCACTGCTCTTTTCACTGCTTTTTCAACAAACGTTTATTACATTTATTGCCTATATTTAGCCCAAAAGCTGTTCCCGAAGTGATGTCGAACTGGTTTTACGATAAGAACGAATTACGCCGAACGCCTTCTTTGGCCGATGGGATCAGCTTCGAGACAGAACAGCGCTATCGACGGGAGGGCTCGCGGTTTATATTAAAAGTTGGAACCGCTATGAAGTTAAGATATGACACAATGGCAACGGGTGTTGTCTACTTTCACCGGTTCTATATGTACCACTCCTTCAAGTCCTTCCCCCGATTCGTTTCGGCGTCGTGTTGTCTATTCCTCGCCGGAAAAGTGGAGGAAACCCCCAAAAAGTGCAAAGATATTATTAAAACGGCTCGAACTTTGCTGACTGACCACCAGTTCGCCACTTTTGGAGAGGACCCTAAAGAAGAAGTGCTGACATTAGAGCGTATTGTTCTCCAAACCATTCGTTTTGATCTTCAGGTGGATCACCCCTACGAATACCTCCTGAAGTACGCTAAGAGTCTTAAGGGGGACAAAACAATGCTTAACAAAATGGTTCAGATGGCCTGGACTTTCATCAATGACAGGTCAGTCCTCTCTAAATGAGTAGAGACTAAATGTATTGCTAAACAGTTTGAGTACAACTATAAGCCTTCAGTGGGAGCCCGAAGTCATTGCCATCGCTTTAATGTTTTTGGCCGGAAAACTGTCCAAATTTGAGGTTCAGGACTGGGAGGGAAGACTTCCTTCACATAATCACTGGTGGGATATGTTTGTTGAAGACATCAATATTGAACTTTTAGAAGATATCTGCCATCAAGTATTAGATCTCTATTCGACACCTCTTCCAGAGACACCTCAAGACTCACCACCAAATAGTCCTGTGCCACCACCACCGGGCGCTTCCAACATAACTACAATTATGACTACCCCTACAACTCCTTTGCCTCCTATCCAATCAATGCCTAACACCCCAGGAATTCCTCCGCCACCACATCCACCTCCGCATCCGACTCCTCCCACAATGGCTCCTAATTCAGTTAATCCTCCGGCGCCGCCTATTTTTGGTCAAACACAGCCGCAACCATATAGATATGTAGCGCCTACTCAAGCTATGACAGTCCCACCTCCTCCGCCACCACCAGTGCCACCGACGCCCCCTAATTGGGACCCAAATTTTCAACAGTATTATCAAAATTACCCGAAATTCGGTGGATATGCGGGTCAGTCGTCATATCATTGACACCAAATGTAAGTCTTAATCGAAACTATTGTTTGAGTTCAGGTCCGACACAAACTGGAGTTCACGGCATACCTACGGTGCCAACAGTGCCGCCGCCTCCCATTCACCCATCAGCTCATATGGCGGGTGGAGTCAATTTGCAAACACCTCCTGTGCCTCCCCACCTGTCAACGGGAATGGCCCCTCCAATGCCCCCACACTTAGCACCGGGACCCCACTTGAATGTAATGCCTCAACAAATTCCAACACATTTTGCAAATCAACGAAAACCCAAATGAGTTTCTCTTATATTTGGAAAGCCATTGATTTTTACTGATTTTTTGACAATTAATACAAAAGTTATGTTTCGACTCAATATTTAAATCATTTTAATGAAAAGTTTTTGGACTCTTTTGCAAACGATTATCGATTGTCTCTCCAATCGATATAATCGACACTCAAATCACATGAGAAGATATTGACTGAAAGCGATTCAAATCTTAATAAATAGTTTTCTTATTTTAAAACTCTGTTTACTGTAAATTGGAGTCCATTTGAGTGAAGATCTCAGTTATGGCCAAAGCTTTGAGAAGCATCGGTAGTGCCTATAATCGGACACTTCATGCTTACCCTTTGCTCACTCAATCCACGACTACCGGTAAGTTTCAGATCACCTTCTCTTCACTCAAATGAGTGATTAATTGATATTATTTTATGCATTTCTCTTCAAAAGAAAGAGTTTTTTCAACTTTTTAGTCATTGCATTCAATAAAAAGATTATCTGAGAGACAATTGAATGAATCGATTCCACTCTTTGTCTCTTCAGTTGTTTGTGTGAACTGTTTGATCATCAAATCTAATTGAAGTGATCGGCAAAGAGTATCTGCCCCTTATATGCCAAATATGAACAAGGCAATATCTCACAAGCAACAAATTTATTCATATCGCATTGAGTTTGTCCTTAAATTTATATTATACTTGTCAATTTAATAGAATAAATAGAAATGAATCTGCTTGAACAAGATGAATATAATTTATTTGAAATAAATTTGATAGTGTCAATTGTTGAGAACCATTAATTGACATTGGTAGTTTTTAGAAAAGCATTGGAATCTCCAAAAGCTTAGCCTAAACTCAAAACTTTGTGCAGAAATTCTATGATTGAAAGTCTCCGAAAAAGTGGTAAAAACTTTTTTCTCGTCACTCCTGTAATGTTAGAAATTGTCATTTGATTCCAG
>JAQIWF010000217.1:0-23465 GCA_034694965.1 Ceratozetes gracilis
TAAAAATTCAAATATAATGTGAGACCCATTTGAAGCGCTGATGATATTATGATTATCACCAAACATTAATTTCCAGTACATATCAAATATATGAAACAACAAAAATTAAATCTATTTATGAACCCATGAGAGGAAACGTCGAAATTTTTATTACTTTTAATAAACATTTGAAGAGCAGATCATTACTGTTATGTAATTATGACAGTTGTCTGCCCTAAGTCTGGATCGTCTGTTGGTTTAAATATTATTTATATATTGTATTTAAAGAGTGTTTACTAAATATTCATCATTTGAAACACAAATGAGTTGAATATCAATTGAGGCAAACATCCGTTCACTCCTTTGGCACTGACTTTATGGACAAAACTATTTAACAGATTGTTATTATCCGCGAATAATAATTAATTATATGTTTTGCCTTTTAAGTCATTTACAGATATTAGACAAAAGATATATCGTTTTAATTACTTTTTCTATTGTTCAACAAATTGCCAGAATAAATATCAAGCGATTAAATCGAGCCCTAATTCATATCTGTCTGATCTTACAGCTTCATTGATGGTCAGGGAGGAGCACACAATTATTAACTTGCAAATTGCTTTCACTTCGATTTTAGATGAAATTCTCAATTAAATCCATATTTAGTCGTTTGAACTTAAAAGCCAAAAGTTTATCGAATTAATAAAATTATAATAGATGGAAAAATTCCAAGAATGTCAAAGTATCACCCAGGGTTTCACAATGAATGATGGGTTAGAGGGCCTGATCATCATCAGTATATTGCGAATTAAAATTTCAAATTGATTTTTATCCGCATATCTCACCGTTTGATTCGTAGCTCTCATCAAATGTGAAAAAAATTAATTATTTTAAATTCAAATCTATTTTTTGTGTAAACCTCTACTCATAGATAACTTGAGTTCATTTGGATTCTGTTTTCGTAAGCGTTTTACTGAAATATTCTTATAATAAATCTCTGTTTAAATTCGTGAAAAACATTAAGTTTAGGGCAGAAAAAACGTTTCGTAACTTATATTAGAAAACCAATAAATAAAAGCAGACTTTCTTTCGATCTTTAATTGCAATTTAATTCTAAAGAGAGAAACGTTTAAACTTTTAGTTCAGACATCAATCTTTCAAAAGCCTACTCCAAGTGAAAAAAATTTCGTTTATTTCACAAAATTTTTATTGCTTTCAATAGACTAAAAGAATGTGAGATTTATTTCAATGAAAACTTGCTAAGTTTGGAACACAAAAAACGGTTTGAATGCCACAAAAGACACTTTTCTTTGGAAATGAGTCGATCCGAGCCGTCAGAGCAGAGTTTATGTCGAGATTTGGTCCATTCAGACATTATCTCCAATTATTCTGAAGGCGTTCTTATGTTGAAGTGATTCACAGCCATTGATAGCTAATTTGTTGAGCCAATTGAAACCTGCAAACTTCAGTAAACAGTCAATTATTGAAACAAACAAACGCTGAGATTCTGTTGCCTTCAGACAAATGCAAATATTCATAACTTTAAAGACAAATATTAAGAATATTTACGCCAATATTTACTAATTTAATTAATAACTTTATTTCCCAAATTTGAAGCATCTTTGAAAACTTAGTGCTCCTAAACATAATTTATACACTCCTTTAAAAAATAGTCAAATAAATTAATTTAAATTTTATTCATTTTTAATTCATTCCAAGCGTTAAGTCTAAAGAATTTTATGAAAATATAGTAAATTTTATCCAAAACTTCAGAAATGACTCATTATTTACGTTAAGAACGAAAATTAAAAGTAAGGGGAAATCGTATGATTTATTTAAAAGGTTAACAAGGGTATAATATTGTGAATATATCATCTGCTCTATTTATTCTTAAGTGTCTAATTTTGTGCTTGCTCCTACTTTCCTTATAGAATTAATTTTATTTAAGAAATTCTTCTAAGAAGGTAATAATTTTCTTAAATAAGGGCTCAATTATTTTGTTGATTAAAATAGAGCTCAAAACTCGTTAGTCGTTATGAAAGTCTTGGAAAAGTCTCATAAAAAATTATCTCCAATTTAATCATTAGTGAGACTCTTAGCTCTAATTTTCTCAGAATCTCTATTGGATTACAGATAAAATTTAGTGGGATTTGGAAGGGCTCTCTCCATGTGCTCCCTCCAAGTAAGTGCAGTTCAGGCAAAGCAACCCATCTTTTGATTTAATTTGACGTCAGGTCTATTAGTTCTCAAAATTTACACTTTTCTGTCATTTATCATAAGAAAAAAATTTGACTTCTTTTGAAGTTTAAGTAATGAAAATCGTTTTCTTCTCCCAAATACTCATTTTATAAGCTATTATACGATCGGCTAATTTATACCATTTATGGCCAATTCATGAAATGGTTCGCTCAGACATTACTTCACTTCTTAAACCTAATAAAAGACGGCTCTTATCGTTACTCTCATCTCTGGTTAACTCAAAGAAATCATTCGATAATTATTTAAACGAAAGCAGAAAAAAGAAAAAATATTCAACTTTTTCCCAAAGAATGTTAATTAACCGAACATTTTCTTATTTCTCTCTCTTCTTAGGGAATAATTTTTGAAAAATAATTTCAAAGAATTTATTGAGAAAGCAATCAAACAAAATATAAGACAAACTCTGAATGTTTTCTTAATTTTTGGTTTGGACTTTCTCATTACTTCTCTTCTCTCTTATCTGGAGTCGAGTTGATGTAAATGTAAGCAAAAAATTAAACGAAAATTAAGGAATAAATTGATCGCAACTCTCAGTCATTACATGTTTAACGTCAAGAAATGTAAATCTGTTTGTGTTAAGAGTGAAGGTTAGGTCTCTCTTGAAAATCACTTAACAGTTTAAGGATCAACGCTCTTGACTTTGGACGAGAACTCAATTGATTTAAACAATTAACACATTAAATGAGTCTCTAGTCGTCAGAGGCCTGTGAGAGCCAACACACAATCTTATCAGTTGTGATGAAAAAACAATTTAGAATATCATAAATCACATAATAATCATATAATGAATGGCAGCTCTTGTTGTTAGTCACAGACGTCTTATCTCTTTCTCTCACTCCCAATACGGCTCGAGAGTGAATCGACTCTTGCAAACCAAGTTCTCACTAGAAATCTAATTTCATTTATCATTTAGTTGTTGTTCTTTACATTTTCAAGCCTTTCCTACCCTCTCCTATCAGACATTTATTGCAAAAACAGAATCTAAAAGAATCGGTTTATCAGAGAAACCGAAAAATCATTAATTATTTTTTTGTTACTTCAAAATGTTTACCGCATTTACTCACTCCTCGAGTGAATCGCGTTTTAATTAAACTTTAATTGAATTAAAACAACAAAAATATATTCTTAATCTTTAATTTGTGTTTAACAGTCGATTCAAATACTTGCTATTCATTCAAATAATCACTAATTTATTGACCGACAAAATCAAATCACCTGAACTTGTGATACAACTTATGATAAGAATGAATAAAATATTGGTTTCGGAATCTTTTGGCGAATATTGTGAGACTAAATTAACTTTTTGAGCTCAGGTTCACAACAAGTTAACAAAATACCAATTATTCTAATCATATCTTAAGAATTCTCGTCTCAGAAATAATTGAGTTTTTAACAGCTATTCAAACAACTGATAAGATTCAAGAGTGGGCTCTGATTGCAGTTCCAAAAAACTGCAAAATATTTTGACTATTAATTGGCAAAAAGAAGTTCAAGACTTCAAGAATTTAGTCAAACATATGTTGAGAGCAAATATTAGATTCTTAATCAAAATGTCAGATATTTTTCGGTGACTTTTCTAAATCGGAGAGAATTAATGCATTCATTAAGAAAACTCATTAATCTATTTAATTATAGTTTGAGCCATAATTTGGACTCTTTTGGTCTTAACTTGTAATGAGTTTCTGACTACAATTGAACGCAAATTATGATTACAAAAATCATCAATTAAATGATTTAAGGACACAATAGAGAGTCGGATCCCTTCTCTACGGTTTGTGGCTATCGGTTCGGTTGAGAGATTGACAGAAAAAATGTGAGGATCTGTTCACTCGATTATTGAAAAAAAGTAATTTTTGATGCAATAGAAAGTCAGTAAAGTCTGTAAAAAACATATATTTAATGCTATTTGTGATCCATTGGCGAAGTGGCAAACATTTGGTCTTAGGGTTGGCCTTGAATTGGATGGCAAAGTGAACGATCGAATACAAGGCCGACCACTAGAACAGCACAAGAGCACCGCCACAACACGTACGCCATCCTTCCAACAACACATTTTTTCTCTTAAACTTTGTGCTCGAGTGAAGAGCATCGGCTAAAAACGGCGCAATAAAAAGTGATTTCAAAAAAGCAGTTGTCCTTCAAATGAGACGAATGTTTAACACAAATAATATCTTTTCTCTCATGTAATTAGATTTTTGACTCAACTCTATAAACACTATCTCTTATTAATTCATTTTTGGGGACAAAAAACATTTGAATCATTCATTTGGAAAACAGTATTCCTTGTGGTGGGAGTCCAGAGGCGTAACTATCGATGAGTCGATTGTTACTTCTTTGGCCAACAGTTCCACTGATTAGCAATAATTGGTGAGTCGATGGCATGGATTGGTTGATCGCCACCACTCTTTCTAAAGGAATGCTTATCTCTGATCAGTGATTAGTAGGACCGCTTCCAAGGGCTCCGGAGGTGAACGAACAGCAAACAATTCAACACTTCTTTCAATGCAATTAATTTTGTTAACTATTTTCACATTTAATTATTAATTAAATATTTACTTAAGGAGTAGTATATATGAAAACCACTATTTATGACATTATATGACACATAACTACACATTCGATGAATACTAAAACCAAATATTCTTTATATGAAATATATTTAACAATATTTGTACTAAAGATGAGTCAATTCTATTGGTTTTCTGATTTTTGATCAGAACTCTGGGCACTAGACGTCGATTCATTAGGATTTTTTAACCGCAATTCTTCGTCCACCCGTTCCTTAGCCCTTACGACCTGTATATCGATTAAAATAATAGAAAAATATTTAAAACTAATAATTTGATGACTAAAACAAAATAAAAATCAATTTCGTATTGAAGCAAATTTCAAGAATTTCGTATCAAATTTGAAAACATTTGGCAAAAGAGCGGATAAAGTGGTGTAAAGTATTCCACCCGTCAGTCCCCAAACTCTAGGAATCTCTGGATCTTTATCTCTATATACAGGTGTAGTCCAACCGGCTTTCCATTTAGTGGTTCCCCATTTGCTTTCATCGCATAAATCTTTGAGAGGCACTAAAAACACATTTTCGACTTCATCTCTATTTATATTCGACTTAAAGTCGAAATCGTTGACATCAATAAACCCAATGACGGGATGGACGACAGAACCGTTGATTGCGGGGAATCCGTTCATTACTCCATACACTTTGACACGACTCTCATCGATGCCGAGCTCTTCAATTGTTTCTCTGACTGCCGTTCGAATCATATGATTTTTGTCATTATCTTCTTCTAAACCTCCGGGAAAGCAAACCTCTCCCCTATGGGAACTCAAATTATTAGAACGTTGAGTCAGTAGAACGGAGGGCATTCCCTCCCGGTTTCTACAGAAAGGTACTAAGACTGCGGCGTTTCGTGTTTTGGTCATCGAAAACGTTTTCTTCGGTCGAACCAAACGAATAGATTTCAAGATTTCAATACAATTAAGAATATTCTGTTCACTAATCGCTTCTTCGAATACATTACTCAAATCCGTGGCATTCAAACGATTGGACGGAGTGTTTGACATAAATCTCTTTGATTGGACCGAATGATAGCCACGGGTTGGGGACAGAGTTTGAAATGCGTTCCAATGATATCCCAAACTATCCCTTAGTTTCCAGTTGTGAACGCATTTCTAATTTAAGGGATTTTTCAGATTTGGTTTAAAGCAAACCCGAATATAACCAAATTTTGCCCCAAATATTTGCCAAATAAACTCCAGAGGAATAAAAAGAGACAAACCTTTGATTGTAAATAAAAGGAACCGCCTTTTGATTTGTCGTTTACATCGAATAAGTGTTTATAATTCTTTTCAATCACTTCTGGACTCAAGTCTTTGTTTTCAATGTTTAGTATTTGCATCGCTTCCTAAAGAAGACAATCATTGAGTCATTCATTTCAATCAAATGTTTATAAAACCAATTACTTGAAGACTGAGTCCTAGTTTTTCGTTAATCACCCGATCATTAGACCCGTTGTTACTCCGCCTCTGATTGGCCGCCGTTTGACTCGCTTTAGATTCAAGTAAACCAATAGATATGAAGATAACTGTAATGAGAGGGAAATGAGTGACAAACCGGCAAATTCTTGTCTGAGGGCTCGGCTAAAGGCACGTCCGACCACTTGTGCGCCTAACATCACTATTTGCGCTAAATATTTGGCCTGAAATACAATTCAAAACAATTACCGATTGAAAGGATCCCATCAAATGACTGACCATTTATTATGATAAAGTTGTGGCAAATGGTAAGCAATGATTAGATTTAAATGACATTTATTTGGACTCAAATTTAAGATCAATTAAACGCACATTTGATTTATCAAACATATGACTGGAGCGCAGAATTCCTGTTCCTATTAACCATTGATTGACACAATTTTATTCTACAATAAATTCTTATAATTTGTACACTATTTGCAAAAATGATGTAATATTTAGACAAAGTTTGGAAAAGTTTTGTTTGAATATATTTTTAATTTATTTTAAATTATATAAAAAATAATATATTTTTCTCTCAAAACTCAACTTTCATTCAAATTCGAGATCTGATTCTAAACACAAAAAATTTAAATTATAAACAAATATGACTTCGATTTCAAGCAATTTATAAAAAATATTCTGCTTTTGGGCTGTTCTTCAAAATTGTCCCCAAATTGTGAGTTCCATGCAATTGATTTCATCGTTTCCTAAGAAAACAGTTATCATTAAATAGAGTTCTATTGGACTAAAAGACAAATTACTGGTAATACTTGTTTCCGAATATGATGTCCACATCCGGCACCCCTTTCTGGTGCTGATAACGTCTTCGATGGTCACGATTACTATTGGTCATTGAAGAGCCGCCGGCAGCGGTTCCTCTTTCAAGTTCTGCGTCTCTGTCTTCCATTTCTCGTCTTTCGTTAATATCGAGAATCAATTTCTTGATGTTCTTCTTCTCCACCTTTTCTGCCTCTTCTCTGGCTTTAAGAGTGGCGACCAGTTCCGAGTCGTAGGGAACGTCAACGTTCTTTAGCACCGGTTTATTGCCTTTAGTTCTGGTCATTATCATGAAGTTAATGGTTGGAACTTCTGGTTCTTCCTTGGCTTCAATGTGAATACCATCAGAAAAGGCGACACTCTTTTTGGCGTTTCTATTAACGGGAATAACGATATCTGTATTACTTCTGACCACTTCTTGACTTCTGGAGACCAGAGATTCGCTCATCATTTTGTCAAAATCTTTTAGAAAGTCGTCGTCTTCTGGACAGTGAACAGTCTTGAGTTCACGGCTTTCCAAACGCTGTAAGCCCTCATCGGATGGAATGTTGGCTTCGCTTTCACTTCCATTGTTGTCATTATCCTCATCAGTGGTTCCCTTTTGTCTGAACTCTAAGTGTTTCGGAACAGTGAACTCGTATTCATCTTCTGATTCGCTCTCGTGTTGTGACGTCTCTTCGTCTCTAACGGACTCCAATTCCTTCTCTTCTTCCTCTACTTCTGCGATAGGATTGAGTCCAGTATTCTGTTCTTCAGTTATCATTTCATTGGAATCAGTTTGAAGTTTAAAATTAGGCAAAACCTCCTGAACTTTGGGCGTTAACTCCTGTAGCAAATCAGTTACAGACTTTGAGGCCGACTCATAAGAAGTGGCGAAATTGAACTTTGGTCTCAACACTAGTACTGCATCCTTGAAGATGTTCTCCATTGAGAAGTGGAACGGATTCTCTTCAGTATAAAAATCATAAGACTTTTTGAACCAAAAATATTTCTGCAAAAATCAAAACATATTCTATGAAAATGTATTGACGAGAGTGAAGGCAGACCTGAAAGAAGTAGAGATAACAGTCCAGTTTCTTCTTCGCTAAACCAGAGCTGAAATATTGTCCACAAGTCTCCAGAATTTGAGCGATAAGTCTGATCCGAATGAGGTTTTCCGGTGAATCCGTTTCGTTATAAACCGAGTGGTCGTAAATCACTCCAAATGTAACCAAAGAATAGAGGACTTTGAAGACCACCGAAGAGTCAATTAATCGGTAGTTATAGAGTTCTGCGAGAAAGCGGGATATCGATACTCTTCTTTGGTTAAACTTGGGGATATTCATCTCCATTCCAAGACGAATGTCTTCCAGCACACCATCAATCACTTGTGGGACAACCCAGTCTTGGAATGAGTTAAGTCCGGCCAAGAGGTTGGCCACACACCGCACGTTATAGAACTTAACGTTCCAAATGGCAATTAGAGATTTGATGCCATAGAAGGAGATGTCGGGGTCGTCCCAATCGAGTTTCCGAATTTGACGCAGAATTTTGTCGACATTTGTTTTGCTTAAATCGTGATAAAGAAGTTTACGGATGTATTCCTGCATCGGAGGTCTTTCTATTCGAGTGATCTGAAGACAGAGGCTATAAATTATGGTTTTAGTGAATAAATCTTACGGCTTGTGATTCGGGAGGGTTTGCGAAATAGTAGGCGTTTTCAATGTTTGTTATATAACGTGAGTCGAACGGCAGAAGTGCTTTCTTACGCATCATTTGATCCAAAAGCAGTTTTGACCTCAAATGAGAGTCATTTGAACGATAAAGATATCGACCGCAGACTTCGAGCAAATTACACGCCATTTCAATGTGATGGTGACGAAAGTCAGTCAATAATATCTAAACAATCATTTGGTTAAAACTCAAATCTATTTTACAATTTTCATACTTTAAGGCATTGAAGCGCTTCTGATTTGGGAAAGACTTCAAATTTGACTAATTCCCCGATGAATCTGACGTTTTTGACTTTGCTTTCAATGTTTATCTGATCCTTTTTGCGGAACAAAAACCGAAAGTCTTGCTTAAGAAGAGTCACCAAATCTGTGGCGATGTTTGGCATAATCGGCGATATTTGTGCCACAAATCTGGCATAAAATGGCAGTAAATCTAATCGAGTCCTCTGGACAGTGAAGAGGGCGCGGACCAACTTCTTCCTATTGTTCTTCGTGTTGAGGTTTGTGCAGAAATCGACGGCTGCCTTATCTATCATTTCTCGATTAACACAGTGTTCTATAGTCTTGAAGAAGTTCTCCAAAAGTACTTTGTTTGACAGTTTAGTTGCCGGTCCTTTAGTCGAGTCATCATCGCTATCGTCGGCTTCAATATCAACGCTCACGACAGCAATGAGTGGGTCTTCAGTCTCTTCTAACTCTTCGACCACTTCTTCGAATTCGAGATGGTCTTCAAGATTGTCAACAGATTCGATGTCTTCACTTTTGTCGTCCTTTTTGTCTTCACTTTCACTTTGTGTCTCATCTTTTTTCTCCTCCTTTTGTTCGGACTTATTCTCAACTTCTTTGACACAATCCTTATAAAGAATGGATGGAATGATTGCCTTCAAGTCAGGTAAATGTTGATAAAAACTTCTGGTGTCCTCGTCTTCCCAAAGAGATCCGGCCTCAAACTCTGGCTGTCCTTTAAAGCGATTGGAAACATCAAAATTCATGAATGCATTTGAATCCTCGTTATCATCAGAAAACTCTTGTAAATCTGGCGGCAGAACCGGTAGGTCTTCGTCTATGATATCAGCAAATTGTTGAGTAGAAGACCATAACTTCTGCCAATCGCTTTGTTTTGCTTCGAACTTCTCTTTTCTCTCTTTAGGGACCTCTCCTTTCATTTGTAGGGTTTTCCTCATTTGCTTTTCTTGGTTTTGAAGCTGTTTGTGGTCATTGACCGCATGAGTGCTCAAAGACTTATAATAGTCTTTCAACAAATTAGTTACTCCTCTCTTACGGTCGGGCAGAAGGAACTCACTTTGAGGTATAGTTAGAAAGAACTTTTCGGCCAAAATCCGCATTTTTCGGGGAACAAAACCCGCGTAATCGTCGCCACATTGACGACAGAATGATAGCAATATATTTAGATTTTGATGGCTTTCCTTATCGTTAACCGTCAAAACTGTCAATAAATTTCCTAAGACTGGAAGTCCTTCTTTTGGTGTGAAAATACCAGAAGAAATGAGTTCTGCGAAAAGTCTTATATCGACTCTTAATTTTGAAGCATTGATGGGATCGCCCGCTTTTTTGGGTAAATATTTAAGCCAACAGTCAAGAAGTTGTGCTGAAAAATCGGGATATCTTTGATGAAGAGCTGAACATATTTTCAAAGCCATCGATATTTCGTTGAGTTTAATCTTTGCCTCAACGATAGCGTTGGCCACTTCTGAGATGTATTTGCTTAGATTCAAACCATTCATATCTTTAAAAATGGACTCCTTTTGAGCGTCGGTCATATTCTTGAGTTTCTTAACGAAAGTCGAGTTCTTTTTGATGGAAGAGTCGAGTCGTGCGAAAAACGATTCCTCCGGATATTTGATATTCTCCTTACTATTGGTCTCTCTTTGACTTTGTTTTGATTTGAGCCGTTCTTCACATTCACTAATAAATGATGTAATTTGTTGTCTTTGGTCGGCCTCTTCCTCTTCATTCTTGTGGTCTTCATTGGTCTCAATGTTTTGTGTTTCTATTACTTCATTTGTTTCTGACTTCAATTGACTCTGAAATCAAAGAAATCTCAACAATCAGTAATCAATTGATTGTAAACACCAAACAAACCGTTGAATCCATAATTGAGTCTTCGTTTGAATCAATTAATAATATTATGAATAAATCAATAAATTAGTGAAAAGACAAACATTTTTAGAAACGTTTTGTGAAATGTTTTCAAAAATTCAATGAAAACTTGAGGTAAACATCAGTTTTGAGTACAAATTATGACAAATATTTGTTACGGAATTCAATGAGAAATTGAGTCAATTCTGTAACAGAAGTCATGTAAACAACGAATCCATAGAAACGAATGACAAACAAATGCAATGAAAATATTGTTTAGATTTAAATGTTTTCGTTTTGATTGAAACCAATTTCATTCCAATTAAGACATTATTTTAGTTTAAACCACAAATAAATTGAATAAAGTATTAGTTAATTGAATGGCCGACCGATCGGACGATTCCAACGAGAAGTGGTATTTGAAGCCAATCTTCACTTCGTTTTGGAATCATTACAATCAATGCAATCAATGGTTGGAACAAAACGGCCACAAAATGGTTCAATTCAGTGATGAAATCGATGACAATGAGTCCGATAATTGCATCAAATATGATACGTCTGCAGACAATAACAAGAACTCTGTTGATATCGAGTCTACCGGTGATGAAGACATCGATCGACGCATTCAAAGGATGGATGCCTTGGAGTCCATCGAAGAGAACGAATGGACTAACAATAGGAAAGTTAGTGAAGAATTGGTTCCTTTCAATGAAGAGGAAGTGGAGATAAGCGATGAATATTTGGAGTTCGCCCTCAAAACCAAAAGACATCAAATGGAGAGAAAAAAGTTAAGAGAAAAGAGACTCCGATATAACGATAGAGTAGAATATGTGGACATCTCTCGACTCGACTCCTTCTCCCGTAAAGGTGTGGCTCCAAAAAGGCCCGACAAAAGCGATGCCATTCGCACGAACGACAAGACTGACAAAGACCTGAGCGCTCAGGAAATCAAACGGCAAAAGATGTTTGAAATATACGGAGAGGACTATAATTTGATTCAAGGCATGGAAGCGGCCCTTCAGCTCAACTTTGACCGTCTCTGTGATCTGCGTCAGCCCAAGTTCTGGCCAATTATGCCAATTAGGATGTCCTCCAAACAAACTTAATCTTATTTATTGATATTTTTCATATATTTTATGCCTTTATTTATATCGAAAACAATTTTATTGAAATAATTTTGTAAAATACGAGACATTTATTCAAATGATTTATTTGTATGTCTTTTGACATAACTCTTAAGAAGAGTATAAAAGTTTAAGAAAACACTTCACTACTGGACTCCTGACGCGATCTCTTTCGCAGAATAGTAGTGGTGGGCGACGCGGGTCGGGTCGCAGTTCTTTGCTCTGAGAAATATTTGACGATAAAGGGCTCGACTACATTCCAGACCCGTTCTTCAATCAACAGTTCTGTGACGGCATCGATGTCTGTGTACATAATGCGATCCTTATCCCACGGTCTGGAAAGGAGTGGTTTGTCTCATGTATTGAATGTCAATTTTTACTCACTTGGCAACAGTTCGGATCAATTGATAGATGGACTCCAATGGCGCGGTTGACTTGAGTGGTCTTAGAAATTCGATGGCCTGACAGGCGGCCAACAGTTCGATAGCAATAATGCGCTCAACGTTTTCAATAACCTGCAAAACTTTTCGCGCAGCAAAACCTCCCATCGATACGTGATCTTCAGTTCCCGCAGAAGTGGAGAGTGAGTCAACAGATGCAGGGTGACATAACACCTTGTTTTCAGACACTTACCAAGATATTCCACATTATAAAAGCATTTGCAGTGAATTGATGTCATACCTAATGCAGCAGAAGTGCAGTGGGCTATCATGAAACCAGAGTTAAGGCCTCCATTATTCACCAAAAAGGCAGGTAATCCACTTAGAGAGGGATTGACCAGTCGTTCAATACGTCTTTCGCTCATTGATCCCAATTCGTGGACACCTATCGCCAAATAATCCAAAGCCTTCGCAGGATATTCTCCGTGAAAATTACCGCCTGAAAGGATTTCCTGCTTATCTGTGAAGACGAGAGGGTTATCCGTCGCTGAATTCATTTCTATGTTAATGATTCCTCTGACAAAATCGATTGTGTCGTGAACTATGCCGTGAACCTGAGGACAGCACCGAACGGTGTAGGCGTCCTGTACTCGGTTGCAAAAACGATGCGATTCTGCGATTTCTGATGGATATAGATCTGAATTAAGAACAGAGCGAATTCTCCTTGCTACAACACTCTGTCCCTTATGTGGTCTAATTCTCTGAATATCAGGGTCAAAAGCTCTGGTCGTTCCCTTAAGCACTTCAAGAGTCATGGCGGCCACAATATCGGCCTGTCGTGCGATAGTCATCGCTTTTTCCACCGCATCTGCTCCTAAAGATGTGATGAGTTGAGTGCCATTAATCAAAGCGAGCGCTTCTTTTGGCTTCAATACTAAAGGTTTCAAATGATGTGATTCCAGAACATACTTGGCTTCACCCCAACCACTCTCTGGTGACCACATTTTGCCCTCTCCTATCATTCCCAGTGCTAAATGTGACTGAAAATTATGAGATTAACTCAAATTTATTTGTTATTCATATATATTACAAGTGGTGCCAAATCGCCGGATGCGCCTACAGTTCCCTTTTCCGGAACCCATGAAAGACATGATTGATTGAAGGCATCAACTAATTGAAGCAATGTTTCCAAAGAGATACCGGAATAGCCTTTCGCTAAAACATTGATTCTGAGCGCTAATAACATTCTCGTTCTTTTAGGTGAAAGTGGTTTCCCTACTCCTGCAGAATGACTTCGAATCAAATTAAGCTGAAGTTCTTTAAGATCTTCTCTGCTTATGACAGTTGTGGCAAATTTTCCGAAACCAGTGTTAACTCCATAAACAACTTTATTCTCATCTAAAATCTCTTCGAGTAGTTCTCTGCCCTTTTGGACCCTTATCTCTGCCTCACTCGTCAACTAAAAGAATATAAATTGAATCTATATTTGAATAGATGAGGGATACCCTCAATTTGAAGAGTCCATTTCCGAGTCTAATTAAGTCGTCCGCCCCTAAGCTGTTGCCATCCAATGATAAATACTTTTAAGAGTAAACAAGAATTTGAGGTAAAAAACATTTATTTTGTAATTAAATCATCTGATAACTTATGGAATGCACATTACCTGCTCGGGTGGCTTATATCTTCCTGAAACCTGTTCCGGAACGTAATGTATCTCTACTGGTCCTGTCACGGGACTGGCCTTATCGCTCTGCAGTACTGCATTCAGTTAAGGTTTACAATTAAAATACACTTCTTTGAATTTTTTGCCCAAATTGTGGGTTAAGCACAAAATTCTTTATTTCGATGACTTACCCACTGATACGAAGTCGTTATCATCCAAGACATTGATAATAAGATCATCAGGGTCCAATATAGCACCTCCCTTGGTTTTGCGAATTTCATAGATTTCTTCGATTTTATTGGGCACATGACTCGAGGGCTTTAATTTGAGATATCGTTTAAGCGCTTCCTCACTCAGCCATCTGATGGTCTGTTTGTCTGCCTGAACACAGGGAACGGCAAACCATTCTCCGCGAACTCTGACTGAAATCTTCATTTTGTCGCAATACTCGGTAAGTATTGAACCAAAAGATATCTTCAACCAAAGCATTCCTTTTATATGTGGAACTGCTTTCAATTTGATTGGTTGTCAGCAAAGAATCTTTCGATTTGACAAAACAAGTGAAAACACTTTATATTCGAGTCATGTATTTATCCTTAAAATTATTTTTGAATTAATTTTGAAGTTTTATTTAACTTTTATGGTTTAATCGGAAAACCACTCATTTCAATGTTTAACAAATACCTTTCTAACGGATTGCCCAAGATACAAAGATTATCCGATTATCCACAGCGTAATTATTTAATATACATTTCTTAAGATGAAAATTCTCAAGCACATTTTGTATTCATTGAATATTAATTTAATATTAAACATAATTATAAACTTAATCTAATAAAATTGATGTTAGCTAAGCATATACATATAAAAATGAACAATCTAAACTAATCTAAACTATCACAGCCTAAATTGACTTAAAGGAACATAACTCAATCTAACTTATGTTAACCTAAATTAACTTAAATAAAACTAAATTACTATCAATTATTCACTGAAGAATGCATGGAGAATCCTGTGCTGGAGAATTCTGGGATGAAGTTTTCCACCTGTTTCTAGGGAGAGAAACCCCAATCTTTGATGAGGACAAGTGTTACGTATGAAAGTGGTGTTCTCAAGGGTAGTTTCAATCAGCAATCATCTCATCTTTTTATTAGTAAAGGTCAGGAATGTTGACTCAGATATGACGTAATGCAAATGCAATTGATTCCACTCTATACTAAGTAATGCAATTGAGTTACCAGTAGAGCTTTTTAGATAAAGTAATCTTGGCAATTCATATTATGACGAATCAATTGGATGGTACAGTAATAAAGGTTTCCGGTTTTAAGTTATAAAGTCTGTATCATACCACAAATTGTAAAATTTTACAAGAACATATAATGAATTCTACTTGATATAATAATAATTGAGTTTTTTTACTTCCCCTTCAGAATCCTCATAAAGAAGCCATAAAGTTATTGATGTGAATAGTCCTTGGGTTTAATCTTTTAATGATCAAAAACTAATAAATTCTGTTTATAATTGAGTAAAAGTTTCTCTCAATGTCTGCCAAAAACTATTTTCTAACCAACAAATAGTTTATATTTTAAATTCTGTTTTATTTCTTATTTTAGTTCAACTTTTGATAAGTTGTATGATTTGATCCCTAAAAATAGAGTTAATTAGTTTCTCTGCGAATGTATTTTTTTTATCAAAAAACAATTATTTCTGTCTTGTCCTAAATTCTGTCCAATTTTTAAATGATTGAGCAAATTATTATTCGTTTATTCATCAAATTAACATTATCGCTTTGTATCTAAGCAAACATTTAAATTTCATGTTGCTGGGTTAAATCTAATTATTGTTATAACTTATAAATTATATTTCTCTTCTCCACATAACTGGGAATTCATTTGAGTTTTTAACATTTTGGCCCACATTCAGCCCTCCTGTAGTGGGCGGTGATGTTTTCCAGGGCCTAATTCCTATGACAGCGTCGTCTCCTTTGATTAAAAAATTTTAAATGATATTTGTATTTAATATTGATATCATACCCAACCAACGGGTACTTAAAACTTTTCTCGAAATAGACTTTGAGGGGTTTCCTGGGGCTGAGTGTAGTACTCGCATATGAAATACAACACAATCTCCCGGCTCGACAGCAAAGCGAAGAATTTTATAATTTTGACGAATGTATTGATCGGACGGAACGTCAATATATTCTCTTTTGTATTCAGGGCTCACTTCTGAGCCATCGTTTGCATAATTCAAATGAGTGGCAAATTTGCGCGGTTTATACCATTTATCCAAATGAGAAGCGGCAGCCAATTCAAGAGTGCTCTCAATCGGAACCGAATCCAATGGCATCCAAATGGAACAGTTCTGAAAACACCATTTATTTAAATTTCAAATTATACTTACTCACTTTGAAGCCATCAATGGGATAGTATGACTGATCATGGTGCCAGGGAGTCTCCTTGCTAGTGTTGGCCTCTTTTACTAAGACATGTTCGTGATAGAAGACACTCTCCATTGAGTCCATTAATAGTCCACTGATGGCAGCCGCCGGCGAATTGTAAATAAAGTCCTCGAATTCGGGAATTGATCTCCAGTTGCAATAATCATTGAAATAAGCGCCGGTCTGAGCAACCGCTCCATCCACTAGTTTTTCACTATAAATACTCGGGTTCTGTAAATTTCTTTGAATCCCTCTTTTGATAGTATCGATCCATTGGTGATTGAAGACATTTCTCAGGCAAACGACACCATCTCTTCTAAACTCTTCTAATATCTCTTGAGTTATGTATTTCGACATATTTGATGAAATAAAGCAATTTTATTGCTCCACATATTTATATATTTTAGTTCACAACTAGTTTTCCATTAAATGGCATTTTATCGCCCCTTTGATGAAAAACAGTTGTAAATAATTTTATACATTTTATAAGTAACCAATCGATTAAAAGTTGATAGATAGCAGTCTTGAAACTGTCATAATGACAATCCATTTGGAAATTGTATCAGGTAAACATATCATTATTTGCGGACGAAAATGCATTATTATTATCATTATTATATCCAGATCTTCAACTTAAATTAAAAACTTCAAAATAATTTGTGTATAAATTTGTTTAATTTTATATTTAAATTAATTAAATTTTATTGTCTGGAATCTAAAACTGATATATCAGGGCACAAAATTGCACTAGTAAAAGCTTTATGGGATGATCTTCAAGATAAATAGTTTATTATAAACCATTAGAAATGGGATTGTATTTAGAATTTTATATTAGATTAGATTTAATTGAATAACACAAACAACTATTTTGTGAATGAATCTATTACAAATGAATTAAAAATGAGAAAATAATTCGAAATTATAACAAAATGAAAATTTTTTTGTAAGTTCCTAGTTCATTCTCCAAATGGTATAGACTTCTATTTCTTTTGTTGTTTCGGAGAGCCTGGTCCAGTCTTAGGTCCAGCTGTAGGTCCAGCCTTAGGTCCAGCAGTAGATCCAGCAGTAGATCCAGCAGTTGATCCAGCTTTAGGTCCAGCCTTAGGTCCAGCTGTAGGTCCAGCCTTAGGTCCAGCAGTAGATCCAGCAGTAGATCCAGCTTTAGGTCCAGCTGTAGGTCCAACTGTAGGTCCAGCTTTAGGACTCCTTTTTGTGTGACTATCTTGGTCTGGCTTCGATGGACTTCGATGTTTCGATTCATGCTTTTTGCCCTTAGAAGAAGATTTCTTCTTTCTGTGCTCTTTTCAAGATTTTACAACAAATTTATAGTTCAATTAAAAACAATGAGAAGTCTATTAAACTTACTTTTCTTTTGCCTAAGGATCACAACAACGATGGCGACAATAATGATGATCACAATTATCAAAATGATGGCTAAAACCAAAGTTATCAGAAAATTAGATTTTGGAGTAACATTGGAACAATCAATGAGAAGCTCTGGTTCTTTGGATTTGCACTGAAAAAACACATTTAAATCAAAACTTAAGTATTGATTGTCTTACTTTGCTATCAAATAAGTGAATATAACACCAAAAGTATCTGATCTTAGAGTTATCCTTCAGTAGGTATATATATCCGGGAGTATCCGTTGACGGCTCCTTTTGAGGCATAATACCGATCACATCAAAACTGGTGCGCATTTTTTTGATACCATCGAGGTCTAATTTTTTGTTAGTTTCCGGTATGACCTTAAGGTCACTGTAGACACTCATAATATAGGGAATCAATGAGTCGTTCCTTTTTTCGACGAGAATTAGCTTTGAATATTGGTCGGAGTGATGTTCAAAAGCAAAAGAGGGATTCACTTCTTTTAATGATTTTATGGTCAAACCATCGGTTTGCTTGTACTCTGACAACTCATTCGAACCTTTATTTGTATGACCAGGGACATTTGTGATCACCACTTCTCTCCAATCATCTTTCTGTTCATAAAATTAAGAAAGAAATGCAACTAAAATGTGAATATGATTGGAGTGCATACGTTAAATAGAAACCCCTGACAGGTCTTAGAGTTCACTTTGATGCAGGCACCCAGAGATCGTCCTCCGAAGATTCCGCCTGATTTACTCTGATGGTTGGGGTCCACAAAAGTCAGTTTACTATTAAATGCCGACTTTTCGATCTTAAACTCAAGTCTCCAGTACTGGTCACCAATAATAATGTCATGAGTCGTGGCTTTACTATCAGTGGACTCTCTTCTAAAAGTATAGCTTATGCTTTGACTGTTTTCTACGAACGCTTCACAGAATTCAGTGGAAGAGACCAAACAATTCATTGTCGACAACAGGACTGACATTTAAAACAGTATTACTTAATATCAAAAATAATTTGGATTTTGATGATTACGGAAATAAGAGAAGATATTTGCTCCCATTTTGTAAACTAAGACTTTGGATCAGTTGTTGAGATCGAAAATATCAGAATAAAATTGATGCTTAAAAATAGCAATTCTTATGAATTCTAATGATTTAAAAGATTAAACATTAGATAATGTGTTGAATCACGAGATGATTGAGTCAATTCCTCTTCTAAATAATACTCAAATTCCTATGCATTTGACTATAGATTTAATTATAATTATTTATTCAGAATCACAAAAATGTAAAGAATTTTAACAGAAATAGACATTTAGTTAAATACAAAACTCAATAAAAACAATTGAAAGTAAAAAAACGTAAAGAATGTAAATATCATTTGAATTATAAATTTAGAGGCGAGTGGTTTAACTGCTTGTAGTGGACCTCACAGTACTGGCCGCTGTGTCGTCGGTCTTCCCGTGTTTTCCCGATTTTTTGTAACTCTTAGCAGATGTGGTGTCACGAGTTTCTTCGGGCAAAGGCTTTGACGAAAGAGTCTTTACAGGTGGTGGTTCACGATCTTGCACTTCAGTTCCTGGAGTATAGCCACCCATTCGTCTTAGCACTGAAAAGAAGAGGTAGAGAGCGATCGCACCCCCGATCACTACAACACAACCCGAAACGATAAGAATATAGATGAGGCTCTTCTCCAAACGTTTGTTGTCGTCAACTCTGTCATAGCCCTTACCGCTCGTTCCGTTGAACTCCGGTGTGTTATCATAAGAAGGAGTGGGTCTCAAATCTGGTGTGGGTGCAGCTGTCGGCTTTGTTGGTTGTGTCGAAGGATCTCTATTACGACATTTGAAGAACCAAATATCAGATTTGCGGGGATAGGGAGGAGTAGTGTCATTAATGACATCTTTGTTAATGTCGTCAAATCTGTAATATTCGGCTCCTTTGAAAAAATAGGTCTGATTTCGAGCTCGAGAACTGATGGCCGCATCAAAGGTATCGGGCATTCCCTTCCAGTTATCGGACACCTTTTTAGGGTAACCACTCGGCACCTTCTGCTGTTTGCTGTCATACTTCCAGTATTGTCCCCCTTTGAAGAAATATGTCTTTTGATTAACATTCCATAGGAAGACGTCGTCAAAAGGGCCGTCGGGAACGCCTTTGAATCCATCGGATATTTTCTTTTGTTCGATGAATACATTGTTTTTGTATTTGAAGTAATTGTTTCCATTGAAGAGGAAGACCACATCATTCCAGGCAACACTTGCCTCGACAGCGCCATTAAAGTTAGGGAAGTCATGTTTTATTTTTCGGGGGGTTCTGGCGGTTACACCATTGGGGCCGATCTCATAGTAATGTGTACCTCTAAAGGCAATCCAAGTCTCGTCAGATGTTTCCAGGAATGCATCGATTATGGGGTCAACGCATAAGTCGATGGCATCTCCAAACCTAAAATCACATTCAAGGAAAATATTGAATGAGTTGTGGACAATGCATACCTGTCAGCCCTCTTCCTGTTCAAATGGCTTAAATCCTGTCCAGTGTAGTTTGAACAAATGCCATACAGGCTCTGAATGTCTGAGATGTCATCACGTCTAAGGGTGGGATCCGTCGTATTTGTGAAATCTGGGCTCATAATTGACTCGGAACCTATGGCTGAGTGAGACAAACCCAAGAGATGTCCCCAAATGTGAACTAACATATAGAGAGCTTTTGGCTCATCGGTCCAATCAATACGAAGGTCAACATCAAAAGCATCATAGTCAAACACTGTCGCCACTTTGAAATCCGGTTTTCTTGTCGTACGATTCAGTCGGTAGGGGTTCGTCGGGTTAGGGTTTTCGATGAAGAAAAAGATATTATGGAAATAAGAGATATTAATACTGGGAAGACGTCTTATTGTGATATCGGCGATAGAGGACCACTCTTTCGAGGCCTTTTCGATAAGCTCAGCATTAGAATCTGTTCCCCCCTCCTTTACAAACCAGTTCAATGGTATGTCCGGCACTTCCATTTTGTAAGGAAGCCATTTGTTTTGACCCAAAGAACGCTTTGGGCGTTTCTTTCCTTTGGAGTGATTGTGTGTTACGTCGGGATCACTGCACCGCTCTTTTTTCATCGCTCTAATAGTGTTCTCATCCAAAAGACCGGTCGCCTCGATGTTCATAAAATTCTGAAATTCGATGATAGCGTCCATATATTGTCTGCTTGTGATGTCATTCACCAATTCCTCAGTGATATATCCGTAGGACTGCAGATAATTGAAGGCATAGTCATCGACATCTATGTCATGGGAACAGTTTTTTTCGGCAGAGCTAATGGAAATCAAACAACTGTTTAGTATTTTGGCCCTTCAAATGACAGGACAATCATAACACACCAAAACTCTGAATGCAACTCATTCTGATCCAAATCAACTCGAGGTCGAGTGGTCTGCAATTCAATTTCCATCGAATTGAGATCTTCATTACCGCGAACCACAAAATACGAAGAATTGAAGAACAGAATAAAGTAGAGAATGGCTTTAAAAGACATTTTTAAAGGATTTAATTCGAATATCAATTGATATTTGAATGCATTTATTGTTTTGTTGTTTCTCTCGACGCGAGATTCTCGAGTCAAGTCTCGAGCGAAGTCTACTCTCCCTATAGACTACAGTTCTTACAGTTTAGGTTTAAATTCACATCTCGTCTAAAGTTAAAAAGCGAAACATTTGTCTCTTTCAAAATGTCTTCGCCCACAGAGTTTGCGACAGAGTCTGCCAATGATTCCATGACGGTATCCATTAATAAGACCACAGAAGAGACTTTTAATAAGACGACAAAGGAATGGATTAATAAGACAGCAGTCGAATGGATTTATGAAACGACTGACAACTTAACTGTCAATACAGTCATCAATACAACCCGTGTTCCCGATTCTGGACTCAACATCTATATAATTATTGGTATAATAATAGCAGCGATTGTCGTCTTTTTCATCATTTTATGTGCCATTTGTGTGATCATCAATTGTAAGTCATATGACACTAAAAGTGGGAACTCTTATATTAAAATACTTTCACTCAAATATGTAGACTATTTGGGAGAGACTAGTCCTGTGCCACTGGCCTCCACTGTTCACAATCCCAAAGTTGTGGTGGAAAAGGCTAAAAAGAAGGATATTCTAAAAGGTAAGTTTATTTCAATTAAATTTTGTTAGTGATTGAGACCTTAATTTGTGGTATAATTAGTGAAAGTTAAAGAAACTGAACCGTCAGTCAAGAGTGAGAAAACAGTTGAATCTGAAATTGGATTCACAGTAACCAACTTAGAGGGTGTCGATTTGGACAAACCCATACCAATCGAAAGTAAAACTCAGGTCAAATCCTCGGAATCTATACAAACAGAAGAAGTCGAGCTCTTATACAAAGACGACTCCCCCTCTGCAGAATCGGTTAACGCTTTGTCTCAAATTAGTTCACAGCAATCAAAACAGAATTCATTATCCAATTCAAAGTCAAAGACAAAAAACAATCCAAAAAATAACAAAAAGTAGACAAAATGATGTCTTCATTCCATAGAAATACAATTATTTTTTGTTTTTAATCGTTAATCTATTTCTTGTAACTTAACATTAATTTATAATAAAACATTGAAATTCAATTTGATTACCTTAAGATCTGATGGTCACAAGAATTTAAATAAGCTAACAAAACTTAACTCTTATCTGCATTGAAAGTTAAATGTTTTACCCATTGGATTATTAAAGGGTTAAATTAACTTTCATTGAAATGTATTAAAATCTCGAGGATTTAAATCAACCCAAAAATCGGTTGATTTTGAGATTAAACTAATATTCTTGTGAATTGTCTGACGTCAAGCTTATGGCTCAGCGCCGAAGTAGAAAAGGGCTTCTTATGGGAGGAATAGTAGTGGGAGCTATCGCTTTGGCCGGACTCAAATATTACAGGGAAAATAACCCTTCTGGTGATACTCCCAAAACTGGACAGAAAAGCATTCAAAAGGGCGATTCTAAGGGTCACTTTTTCCCCGATTCAAACACAACTAATGGACAGGTAGACAAAAAAGGTGGCACTAAAAAAGACCGATCTTTCAATGGAGAGAAAATGTTTGGCGATTTGAGTGGTGAGGCTCATGAAAGCTATGAAAAACTAAAACGAGAGACACAGGAGAAGACCAAACAATTCTATGAGAAAATGCTATCGAAAGTAAAGGAACTGAAGTCAGGAGCTAAGGGACAGATGAAGGAACTGCAAATTGAAGTGCAAAAACAAACTCAAAAATACAAAGAAGAGGCCGACAAAGCAATTAAGAACTTTAAAAAAGAAATGGAGGACAGATCCAAAGGTATTCGAAACAAGTCTACAGAAGTGAAAGATAAGGCAACAAATGAACTAGAACACTTGCCTAAAGAAGCTCGAGAAGCAGCCCTCAAATGGAAAAAAGACCTCGATGATTATATGGAAAAAGGGGCGAAAGAGGCCAAAGATATTTTGGACAAAACCTTTCCGGACAAATAACCAAAGATTTGAGACAATTGGTTCCGATATTCGGAGAAATCCTTTTAAATAAATCATTTTAAATGAAAACTAGTGTTAATTGAAATAAATTATATTTTTCTTTAATAATAATTCTTA
>JAQIWF010000218.1:0-23443 GCA_034694965.1 Ceratozetes gracilis
TACTTTTGATGACTTATTATCCGGAGATTCAGAAAAAGTTAAGACAAGAGATTGAGAGCGAAATCGGAGACAGAATTGCAACTCTTGAGGACAGGAATCGATGCCATTATGTCATGACTTTCAACTCAGAAAAAATAAGAGCTAAAAATATAATCTCTAATAGTCTGCCACATAAAGCAGTGGTCAATAGTAAAATAGGTACCGTATTTCCCTTCCCCCACCCCAAATAAGGGCATGCCAGTATTGGTGAGGTGGACCATTTTTTTAAAAACATGATTCTGGTCACTTCAGGAATGCTCTTAAAAACCTATGGGTTTTACCCCGGGGTATACTGGCAGTCTGGTCTCCCTCACAATATAAGAGCATTCCCATATTTGGGCAGGGGGTAATACGGTAAACGAATTTTAAATTTATTTTAAATCTAAAAATCAAATACCAAATTCAGGCGATTATACGATACCGAAAGGAAATACTGTTGTGGTCTCTCAGGGAATCATATTAACGGATGAGAAGTATTGGCCGAATGCACAGGAGTTCAGACCCGAAAGGTTTTTAGAGAACGGAAAGTATATTACGAGTCGTCCGAAGGCTTACATCCCTTTCGGTGTCGGACGTCGTGTTTGTTTGGGCGATAAGTTAACCCTCAATAACCTCTTTCTTGTTTTGGTCAGATTTCTTCAGTCAACCTCTGAATACGATATAGTTCTTGGAAATAATGGGGGAATTGATGGCAACCCTAATGTTTCCGATGGCTTTGCTCCTAATGACTACGAAATCATATTTAAATTGAAATGAACTTACTTTTAATTTTCTTATATAAGTAATCAAATATCAGAGGTTTTATTAATATGCTATAATTAATATTTTATTGCTTGAAATCGAAATTTTTTAAAAAGAATTAATACATGAAAAGTAATTGTACAAGTTATTTTTTTTAAAAAATTTCTTTATTTTGATTATGCTTCAGTTTCATTATCTTTAACATTTATTACAGTCAATCCTAAAACCGGTGGCAGTGGGAATCTTAATATTTAACATGATTATCCTTGAAATATTAAAATGAAATTTGCAGATTAAAAATTATAGATTGATTAGATAGATTATAATTTTAAATAAATTAATGTATTGGTATTCAACTAATAATTGATTCAAACTTTAATTATTAAGAAATATATTTTGGTTTTATTTATAATTTATAATATATTTAAATATAATTAATGTATTGGTATTCATTTATATGTGAGTTTAATTTTCAACCTTACAACTGAATAATCCTTTAGTTGGATGGCTCTTTTTATTTACATATCTTTGTTGACGTCATGTAAAAAGAACTGTTCATGTTAAATATTACACAGGTAAGAAGTAGAAAATGTAGTTTAATGTTAAGTCTGACAAAAGGGGAAGTATTTAATGGTTTCAAGTTTTTGAACACTAATTTTTTATACAGACAAACAAGGTAATCCAAAGTGTATAATAATTTCAATAAATTCAGATCAAGTATATATTGGTATCTGAATATCATCCCTTTTAAATTTTACATAAAAGCAGGAGTGACCATCCAACTTGATGGTCAGGGGGATGAGGGGGAGGTAAAATGGCGGATTTTTTCTCACACCTCAAAGGGGGTATAAGGGTAGGGTAAAATGGCCGCCAATCCAAAATGGCTGCCAAAAAAAACGCCATTTTGTCCCTAAATATACATTAAATTGCTACTTTTTCGGCTAAATTAGCCTTAATTTAACTTAAACACAATTTAAATCCAGTTAAATAAACTAAATTAGCAAAAATGGCAAACAAAATGGCGGATTTTCGGGAAAAAATGACCGCCGGCCTTCGGCCGGCAGCAGAAATCGAGGGGGCCTCGTTTCTTTGCGGTTTTGTATTACAATTTTTCGAGAAGCTCAGGGGGGTATTTTGGAAAATCTCAAACCTCAGGGGGTACCTGCGTTTACCCCCCCCCCCCTATGGTCAGCCCTGCATAAAAGATATGTTTGACTGTGCTATGAATAATAGGCGAGACTCTACTGACTAAAGGTCGAGACATTTGGCTTATGATAAAAATTTAACATAAAAAGTCTGTCACAACACAGCATCAAATGTTAGGCGGGGCTCAGCCGTGGAAAGTTCTATCAGAAGTGGGATATGATAGGGAATGTGCTTAAAGGAAAGGTTAGGCCTTTTATTTGCAAAAATCAATTAAGATTGCTTACCTATAGAATAAATTTAGCCATTTTATAGCTATTATAATCAAGGTCTAATTTGAAATTATTAAAATAACAATTGATAAATTTGGCTCTCCAATTATTTGATTCCAGCACAGGTTGTCACAAACAATTAGTTCGTCACAATCGGTGAAATAAATTGTAATTTTGGTTTATACATGCAAGAATTATTTTAGTACAATTTCTGGAATAATTATTAATTGAATAAACCTCAAATTAAATTCTTGTTACTTTATTACTTAACTATTTAATTCGATACTCAAAGTAAAATAACAAAATTTAATGTAATTATGATCACTTGATAAGTAATTTCTCTTTGAGCATCATTATTTTGTCACATAAATTAGTTGAGCAATAGAGTGCCATGAACATATTAAACTTGTTTATCACGCCTACAATGGGTCTGTAATTGATCCTGGGTTGGCTGTTCACTATTGAGTCGATGATGTCTTCTATGACGGCTTCAGTTTTTTCGCTTATTTCTACCAATTTCCCCAAATTTTCCATTAAGTTCTTTTCGTAGTCATAACTGCCATAAGAAGTCTTCACTTCATCTGAACTGTGTTTCCAATTCTGTACCAATTGTTTTGTTAAAAGAGTGGTATCAGTGATGGCTGTCTTGAAGAATGCCGGCTCTATGTTACACACCTTCACATTGAATCTATAAACTTCTCTACGCAAAGTATCTGAGAAGGCGACCAAAGCATGCTTGCTCATACTGTAAATGCCACAATTTTTGGTAGAGAACCGACCGAAAAGGCTTCCAATGTTTATTATTCTGCCTGGTTTAATTATCAAAAACAATATCTTTGTAATAAACAGAGATGTTTTAAGAAATTAAACTACAGTCAGACCTCTAGATAAGAAAACCATTAATTCCCTGATAAATTTGTCTCTTAATGAGAAGTTTTTTTTATTGAGGGTTTCTATAATAAAGCGAAATGTAGAAAAATAATAATTGTACCTATCATAAATGAATAATATGATGTAATTATTAATTAATTATGTAATTAATTAAACGAATTTATAATAATTATGTAGTTTTATATTATATTTTCGAAAAACTACATAAATTAAGATCATCTTGCAATTTAAAAAAATAATTCTCTTAATGAGAGGCATAGAAATAATCAAATGGTGCAGAGAATACTTTCCCAGAGATAAAAAGGTTTGGTAAAAATCAGAGATGACTAAGGGGGGAAGGCCAGCCCTCTTCCCCCCTGTTGCCGAAAATTTTGGTTTCTCTCCCCCTGTCTAAAATCTGAGAATTTATCAATAAAGGCACACCCCCCCCCCTGCCGAGCGAAGCGAGGCAAAAAATGTTTGGGTTTTTGGCTGAAAATCTTGAATTTTTCCCTTAAAAATTTAAGTTTCACCCCCAAAAATTACGTTTTTTCTCCTAAATTAGGGGTTTTACCAGTGTCGATGGCTATCAGCGTATTGGCTGAGGAAAAGTTGCATACACGTGACAAAAAACTTGCATCACTGAGAAAAATCGCAAACATTGATATTCTCAAAACACTCAAAAAAAAACTTAAAATACGGGATATCAGTGAATAACATTTGAGTTTTGCTTTATTTGAAGTGGAAATTTCATAGAATTGATAGCACACCTGGTTAAACAACATGGAAAATTTTACTTAGCAATTATTTTAAGTAAATTTATTTTCCAGGACCAATTTAAATTAACTATGTTCAACTGTATTTCATGTCAATTTTGTCACATAAGCTACGGTACGTTTATAGAGCTCTGGACTGGTTGAGATGAAAGTCTGGATGACATAAGTTGTAAAAAATTATAGTTTATTCAACTGTTTTGCGATTACTTTAACAATAATTAAAAGAATTATTTATTTTTAATATTTAATAATTTGTATCAAAATTTACTCAAATTTTTTGTTAATTTAATCCCAAAATAATCTCTGATTTTGATTGACTGCAAATGAATAGAATTTTGAATTTTTGATAATTCATATCAAATAACAAGAGTTTGAATAAATTTAAAACCATAAAAATCACATTAATTAGAGCCATGGTCAATCTTTGAGATATTCCTATTTTAAAACCTAATGAGCTGTTTATTAATTGAATAAATTGAGAGCCAAATGAAAATAATTAATTAAATGAATGATTTCTTCCATTAGAATAAGAATCCGTAAAACTCTTGATTTGCAACGGATTTATGGAAAGTGGACTGAAATTTGGAAAGTCATCAGTTGGTGTCGTAGATCTAAATAGTGGGGATGATTTGCCCAGTTTTGATTTAGTCCAGGTCCCAGTCGGAGATGTAGGACTTGGAGATCTCGTGTATCGAGTTTTAAAGTCTCCATTAGAAGTGAAGGTCGGGGGCGGAGATACATAAGAATCGAAATTTCTCTGTCTATTTGATGGATCCCTTCGCGAAGAATAGAAGTCGTCCTGAATTACCGGATGTATATATTCATTGGTTTTCGACTTATTCGAACTCCAATGAAGATCTTCGTCACCAGATTTCAAACTCTGTTCCAAACAAATAATTGATATATAAAACTAAGGAAAGAAATAAATACCTTATAGTGATTGTCCCAATCCATAAAACGGTTAAGATTGTGCTCGACATCATCCCTCTCTTTCTCGTCTTTGAAAGTGCGCTCGAAGTTATTTTTAGTGCCCGAGTCAGTAATGATGCGATCATTTACTGTTGACTTTTCTCTTGAGCTCTTATTAGCCGAGACATATCCACTTCCCTTCCAGTCTTCGTTGTTGTTGTAATCATTGATTTTTGTGTTTTCCTTCTCAATAGTTTGTGTTTTTTGTTTGTTGAGATATCCCTCAATAATTTGTCGGTCACTTCTCAGTTCTTTCTCCTGATAATTATTGTCACCGAAATAGAAAGTCTTTTCGGGTCTATTCGGTGTTTCAGACCTATAATCAGTGGTTTTGTTTTGCTCTCGTTTTTCAATACTCTTTGAATGTGACTTTGATTTGTAGTCATCGAAGCGCTGTTCGTCCTAAAAGACAAACACTTTTTAATTTTAAAGTTTATAACAAATTCAAAAGTAATTACATCGGAAAGGGTGGCCTGAATTGAAACCTCTCCTTTCAGTTGAGAAGAGGGTCTATTATAATCAGGAGACGGACTTCTGGAGTCTTTTACGTAATAGTTTGCAGTCGTTGTGTACTTTTGTGGGGATTTCGTTATTCTTTGCGATCTTTTCTTTGATCGTTCGATAGATTGATAGTCAGAAATGGGTGTCGAAGTTCTTCCGGTTCGGCTCACTTTTATCACGTTATTTCCAGTTCTTGTCTTTGAAGTCTCGACGATATCACTTTCATCGCTATCACCGAAGTGGTCGTCGAGCCATCGACTGATATAACGGCAAAATTAATACTCGAAGAGAAGATAAAGTGACAATACCTGGTCGTCGACGTATTCTTAGTGTTCTCCTCATTATGACTATATTTCTGTGAAACGTCTCGATTATATTCAGATCTTCCACTTTCAACGGCGCGTATATTTTGTCCATTCATTGCTTTGGGAAAGTTGTCGAATCCCTGTTCATAATCCTTAAGATATTCGACATTTCTGGTCGTCTCTGTTGACGATTCGGGCAATGCTTTGAGTTGTGGCTGATTTTCTTCTGGCACTTCATCGTCATCAAACTCTTCGTGATGGTGAGTACGTGTGGTCTCTGACGTTACATTCCCATCCCGTCCCAAACGGGAAGTCTCCTTAACTTCTTCCGAGTCATTGATTTTATGTGATTTACTCGAATAGTGAACCAGTTTTCCTTTGGGACCATCGGGTGAGTCATCCGAATCTATTTTGATGAGATCATTGGGTGATTGAAGGGCTTTGCGATGAATATCGAGTCCGGTTAGTTCTTTGAAGCTTTCATCATGGTACTGCATGTTCTCCTCTTTCGCTTCTTTGCTTGACTGATGTGTTTCAGTCTTTTCACTCACCACTTGATGCCCTCCTGGAATGGCTACATAGCCCGGTCCAGGAGGCACATCGATATCACCCACATTCTTATGGTTTGTGTGTTCCGACTCTTCTTGTTTCTGATCCTCTTTTGTTTTAGTGGTCACTTGAGGTCCACTATCAGCGATCACTTTTCCGTCTTCCATAATGATCTGTCGCTTAACTCTCGTCTCTACTTCTTTTGTCTTATGGTTTACAACTTTACGAGATGTGGTCCACTCCTCTATTTATCAAACCATTTAAATTTAGATTATACTATCTTAATAGTAAAAAGATTTCCATGCTCAATTAAAAACTGATTGGCTCTTTGGCTCTTTGCTTTGAGATATAATTAATAAAAGTTATAATTAGGGCTTATTCTGTCCAAATCCCAAAATAATATATTGTATTATGAATTGGACTTCTTGTGAATACAATGATTCATTGCAATTGAATGAGTAACCATTGATAATTGTAATAGACTATTACTAATAGCTAATTATTACTCTTCTACTTGATCTTGCTTAATGTCATTATTTATTGCATTTATATTGAAAGCTTTGTTTACGTTATTAAATAAACTAGTACATTAAAAGGATATTAAATCAATATATGAAGGATAGTCTAGTTAACCTTGTTTTGCAGCAGTCAGAGTATTTCCATCGCTGTTGACCTGTAATCAGAAAATTTTAACCAATGTTTACATCAATTAAAGAGTGTTTGAAAATTTCGTACAAAGTTTGTCCTAAATTGTAATCATTGGACGGATATATGAAGTTTTGATAATAATCACAAGAATTTTGAGAATTTAATTAAACAAAACTATAAGAAACTAGGAAAAATATCTTTTTCTTTTGATTTAATTAACTTTTAATCAAATAAACATGATTTTAGTGATAGGTATACCCCAGAACAGTATATGACATCCTTTAAAATAAATCATTAAATTGATCTAGTAAAGTTACAGAACCTTTGATGGATTTTAATCCAGGTACTAGTAAATAATTATCACTTTACACATATATAATCTTAGTATTTTAAGTAAAAGCTTAGGTTTAACGAAATAGTTTCAATATGATCTAGTCTATCATTAGTCTATTATTTGTATATTTTATTTAATAGAAACTGGTGCATTTGGCTATTAAAATGGTTAGAGTAGTCATATTGAGTCTTACCGGAATGATAGCAGTGTTTCTTGAGGTTGGAATGATCCGTTTGGCACTGGAGTGACTCTTAACGCTTTCCCGATCCATCTTTCAATATAATAGTGCGAAACAATTAAGAGAAAACTTTTGTTCAAAACTAATGGTAAAGGAATGAAAGTGTGGCCAAAAAGGTAAGGAATGTCTAACTTCACACCAAAAACATAACAGAATTGTGAAGAGATTGAGAAGAGAGCGACAAAAAGCAAATTTTGGACAAAATCGACGCCTAAGAGATACCAATATCTCCTACGCTATGTTGGGATTGATTTTAATTGTTATTCAACCAAATAAAAAGACGGCGTATTTTACAAACAGTGCCATAAATGGTGAGGACATTCATGGAATTCATGGCAAACGAGTTTTAGGCCATTCATGCCTTTCGCTAACTAAGGCTCAGGTTATTGCAAAACAATATTTTCCTCAATGAATATGCAATTGTGTGGGACTTGAGGTAAAGCAGAAGAAAATCTCCTAAAAGAGTAAAGTAGAACAAAATACTGAGCTTTGAGTGGGATGTGAGCCATAGGGAGGGCACAGCTTCACTATATCGCCAAACTTCACCATTTTCTTTGATTTTAATACCAATTAAATTCATTCAAGAATTCTATTTCATCTCTCTTTCTAAATATAATCCATTTATTTAATAATTATACAAAACAAATGAAAACAATTAATACAATCACTTGAATTTCAAAGAATATAAAATGTATTAGTAATGTGTGATTACATTATCCACCCTTCCCTTAACTCCAATTTTAATCATAACTTATTAATAATAATAACCTGAAAACTTTCTTTTTTTCAACCTGTTTCAATTTGTAATTTTTAATGAATAACGAAAAATTAAGGAATAAAAATGGACTACTAAGAATATAATATACCCTGAAAATTTAAAGATAAACACAATTTTAGCTTGCTTCAAATATATACATATATATCTGATATATATATATATATATAGTATTTGTGTAAACAAAGTTTAACTAGAAGGAACTGATCTAATGAGGTGTAGACCAAACCATTGGCCACAAATTCATCAAAATTTGTAATTTTATAGTTATAACCATGGCTAATTTCCAAGTTTGACTGCAAACTTTCTTTACTCCAAAAGTTCATTAATAAATAAGTAACAGATGTTCTTGAATTACATCAGATTCTTCACTTTTATACAATATTTAGTGATTTTTTCGCTCAAATTAAGATTTAACTTAAATATTCATTTTGTTAATTATTTTAAATTATTCTTAAGGAATGATTAATGGACTCAATATAACACTTATTGAGATTCTATAGCAAAAGTGCATTCATTCACTCATTCAATTAATAGCAGAGAATCACTGAATAATTATTAATTCAAATAAAAATAAAAGTAATTTAAAATTCATTATTAATTTAAGTTATATTATAATTAATTAGCTTGGTTAACTTAATTAAGATATTATGTTCTCACACTACAACTGTCCTTTATTATTTTTAATTTTCCCAAATTTTGTAGATATATTTGAATAGTAGGGCAGACATATTATAAAGAGTTGAGGGATGAATCACTTTAATAACTCAATTAATTTTGGATTCAATTAAAACAAAATTTGTGCGGAAAAAATATATCAAAAGAAATGCAAATTCTTGTATTTTTGTATTAATTTATTTGGAGTGAAGTTAAATAAATGAAAATTTAAAACAAAATTCTTACAAAACCAGTGTTTGAAAGCCATGCAAACCATTAAATTGAACGAAGGCTTCGATAATTTGCGGACCATTTTAAAGACCAAACAAATTCATCCGAAAAGCAAATCACAAGTTCTCTACGAAACCACTAAATATATGAGAAGATTGGAATCGAGATTAGATCATCTCTGGACTACAAATATTCACCTCAAAAAAATGGTTCTTGCTTATCATTATGGAAACTCACAAAACCAACGAATGCTTAAGTCCACGCGGATTCCTATTCAAGGTACTTTTCACTCTGGGGTAATCACATCCAAAAAAATATGTTTGAATATCTCAAAAGCCACAGAAGATATTCATATAACTTGTTTTTTAAGAAATATATAATATTTTGTCTGTCAGTATCCCAATAAATCATTCACATAATGACAAGAATAGGGGCATATCATCTTAAGTAAGAAGAATGAACTACAATTATATTTTTAGTAATATCTTTTAGATTATTGAGCTTAATCAGTGACGGGACATCTTTTTTACACACCTGTTTATGAAGTGCCAAACTGTGTATTCTTTTTAATTTTTACTCCATTTGACATCTTCTCAATAAGTTAAATGCTTTTTTGGTTTGTAATATAATTAGTAATTATTAATTAGAAATATAATCTAAATTTGAAATAATTATCGGTTTAAGAGACAAGATTTGGCCACTGATTCTCCTAAATTGAGATTAGACATTAACAAAAGCATATTCTGTATTTGAATATTTGCCCTATTTCAAATTGATAGATCAGTAAAACCACTCTTTTACCAAATAAAATATTAGTATAAAATTCAAATGGAAGTCCCATCTAAGTTATTTACCCAATTTTATTTATAACCATGTTAGAGTATTGAAATCTTTAATTCTTTTATATTACATGTACATCAAATAATTTTGAATATGTCCAATATGTGTAGGGTCATTGGTTAAAAATGGAGGTACTATCAAGAAATTTGACCGCAATGTGAAAGTGGTTACCAAAAGAAATTTTGAAAGCAAACGGGATTTTTTAAATAATTTATTGTTTAACAAAATGCTGTCAAAACAACAACTTTATAAAACAATTCCAAATAGTGGTCAACCATCGCCTCAAATACCGATACAATCACTTTGTGAACCATTAGATCTATCAATGAAATAAGCCTTTTATGAATTTATGTGTGGGAGGGGTGAGGTGAGGGTTCATTTTTTAAATATTATCATTAATAAATTGTTTATCCCTTCCCTTCATGAACCGTAAAGTTGTTCTTTAAAATCTCAAGCAATTTATGGAGACATTTCAAAGGGTGAAGTATATTATTGGTACCGTATTACCCCCCAAATAAGGACATGCCCGTATAAGTGAGGTGAACCATTTTCTTAAAAACATACAATGTAACTCTGGTTTGTTCTACTGGTCTCTTCATGAAAGCCATTACAAATTAATGAAAGCATGCCCGTATACCCCGAGTTATACGACCAGTCTGGTTTCCCTCATGATATAAGGGCATGCCCTTACTTGAGGGGTAATACGCTACTACTTTTCAGTCTCTCCTTTCATTTATAGGAATAATATAGTTTTCATAAAATATTGCATTGAATGTAATAAAAGCTTACATTTAATGTAAAATAGTATTTATTTATTGATAAAATGTCAAAAATATTTTGTATTATTTTAATTAAACTTCGATTTATAAGAAAATGATTATAAACTCGATTAAAAACTGTTGGGAAAATAAATCACTTTATAATACAATCCATTGTTTTAATGAAAAATTTAGACTAAAGAGGAATCAATTAACTCCAGACATCCGCCGAATATCTTCGCTGCGATTCCATTCTCTTGAGATAACTTTCGGCTTCAGATTTGGTTTTGTTTCCTTCAGTCATAATTGTTTCGATGATAATATCCTTCACTTCTCGCGCCATATTTCGAGCATCACTTCAATTGCAATCAAATTAGAATTAAGACATTTATAACATATGAGAGACAATACCCGCAGACATAGATGTGTCCGTTCTGTTCCCCGATTATATTCCAGATTTCTTTCATATTATTCTTCAAGAGATGAGTCACATATACTTTGTTTGACTGATCCCTCGAAAAAGCGGAATAGAGTTTAGTTAGAGTTTTATTCTCTATATATTCGTTGAGCTCTTCTTCGTAGAGGAAATCCTCGGATTTCTTTCTGCAGCCAAAGTACAAAATAGTGTCGCCGACAGGTTTGTCGTTTTGTTTGAGATAACACCTCTCCTGAATAAAACCCCTGAAAGGAGCAAAACCAGTTCCCGGGCCTATCATTATTATAGGTGTCTGGGGTTTAGCCGGAAGTCTAAATTGTGAGCGACGTATAAAAATAGGAACCACCACTTTGTGTCCATTGTCACCAGGCTGTTTCTCTTTGAGCCAATTAGTTGCCACTCCTTTATTGACCCGACCCGTTGGGGTGTCGTATTCGACAACAACTGCAGTCAAGTGAACGGAATCCGTGTGTAGTTTTGGTGACGAAGAGATAGAATAATATCGGGGCTGAAGTCTTGGCAACAATTCGAGCAAATGGTCCAAATGGGGCTTAACTGACGGCAGGTCCTCCAACACGTGAACAATGCTTCGAGCGCTCTTCAAAATCCAATCAGAATAGAGATGTTTTCCCTCTTCAGTTGAGGAACTGATGGTTTTTAGGAAAGCCTTATGTTCTTCATTAGTGGTATATTCGCAAAGTTCTTTCAAGACATGGGTTCGGGGGGGACTCGTTATATCAGTATAGTATAATAGAGCACTTCTATATGAAGTAGGACAGGGAAAGGGATGTTTCTTAGAACTGTCCTCATCCAAATTTTTCAGAGTTATCACATCATCCAAATTGGTGTCGAGTAAAGAACCCATTTTCTGCACCAAAGCGGTCGAATTCATGGAATAAACCGCGACGTGATCTCCTGCTTCGTACCGTAATTTTGATTGAGCCAGGTTCAATTCAATATGAAGACAGGAACGGGACCCTTTATATAATTCGCGATTCACCAAAACAGATGCCAAAAAGGGGTTCTTTGTGTCAAATGGTCTGAAAGAGAACTTAATTAAAATGAATTTAAATATAATATGAATAAAATTTACGGTTTTTGAGTGACAAATGAGTTGAGTCGCGCCACTTCACCCCTGAACACCTTGTCTTCAGGTAAGTCGTCGTGAGTTATCAATTGGTATTGTCTGGAACTGACATCTTCGCCGGTTTGCAGATCGAATTGTTCACAAACGGAAGACCAGAACTTTTCCTTCCACGTAATGAAGTCCTCTTCAATGCTGTAATTAAATCATTTAATGAGAAACCAAAATATAAGTCAAAAAGAGAATACTTTGCGTCGTCGTCACCCATTCCCAGTTCAAAGACTCGAGTGGCCCCCAGCTCTTCAAGTCTTACATCGAGGTATTTCCCCATTTTGTTGTAGTGCTCATATGTTTTATTTCCTAAAGCAAACACCTATTCCACACAATAATGTAAACCAATTGGTCGATAAGGACGGGTAGACTTACAGAGTATCTCAAACCGGTGAGATCGACGCCGCCATTTTGTAACCATTCGTAGAATTCTTGGGCGTTATCAGTGGGGTCTCCCTCTCCATATGTTGCCATACAAAAGATTGCCAAAGAATTTTCAATTTCCATAATCTTGGACAGCTCTTCCATATCACACTCTTCGGGGTCGGCTACCATTGCTTTCATTCCGTAACGCGTGGCCTCCTTTGCCAGACGAGCAGCAAATTCCTCTGCAGTTCCAGTTTGAGAGCCATAGAATACCACAACATTTCGGCCCTAATTTTAATTATTAAAATTCAAGCAAAAGAGCATTTCTTCGACGACTTACCCCGGATTTCATTTTACTTATAAAACCACTCTCTGATTGACTTCTGGTCAGAGTAGGCCTAAAACAGACCAAATGTTTGGTTATTAAATCAAAATATAATTAAAATATTACTCAATAGAAAAGGTTTTGATGGAAGAGGTGTCGAATTCGGACTTTTTATTCTTATTTCTTATAAAAAGCCAATAATAAGAACCCAAACCAATTAGACTTAAGACAATTAAATAGTCGACAAAACTCAGATACGACGACGGAATCTCTTCCATTGTCTCCATTGGATCCATAGTTTGATGATTTCAGTCGATTCTCTAATCAAATCACAAATTATTAACATTTAATAACTACTGCTTTAGACGTGTATATGCAAGTATATAAAAACAATAATCAACTAGTCCATAATTTTTAAAGGAATTATTAAATAACCAATTGCTTAGAGGCGTACAAATATTCAAGGTCAATTTGAATGGTCTAATAACACACTACTGAAAGTATGTAAGGAAATTACCAATTTTACTCGTTATTCTCTACAACTCAACTTTTATGTCATATTGTCGTCAATTATTATTTATTCTAAATGTAAAATAAAATAATGTATTTTATCAAAAGGTAAGATAAAAAGCATTTAATATGAAATTGCATGCTAAGTTTCTTTTTATTTATAGTACATAAATTGTCACATATTTAAAAATAATATATAGATAAAAACTAAGGATACCAAAGGGGGTCCATAGCCCACACAGTAAAAAAAATAGTGGCATAAAAACTATGATAAAGGGGAGGGGGCAGTGTAGTGGGACAAAAAGTCAAAATGTCGCCAAAATAGGTTTTAAATAGATTTTATAGCCATATAACAGGTATTTATTCCATTAAATTCATAGAACTGCTAAAACATCTATAAATTTCTGCAATTTTTAGATTTTAGGATTCTTTCCCCCTATACTTGGTTTAAACATTTGGAGGGGATAAATGACCAATTTATCAATTCTAATGGGCTAATATCCCCCAAAAAACTAGTTTCAAAGTTCTACCAATGATTGTTTTTGAGATATTAGTCTCCAAAGTTTGTGAAACTGGAAACCTTTAACCGCTATATGTTAGAGGAAGGTCAATTTGCATGATATCAAATTACATCATTTTTAATAGAGAAACGATTAGAGTTTGGACAACTCGAGTTAAGACTAGACAAGTAATTAAGTCCTTTCATGTCATATGATTTTTGGAATGACTGACGCAATAAAGTGTATGAATGAGTGCTTCAATTGAATGCAATTATTGTTAATTATCGTTGTAATCAATTAGTGATTACTCAATATAAGTCTAACAAATGTGATAGATTATCAGTTCAATTCCAAATGATTAGGAGAAACTTCGGAACATTTGACTAAAGTTAGAAAGATTTAAATTTATCGACATTTACCTCATACTGTGTTAACGTGTTTTTAATCATAAATTCAACGGAAATAAATCGTTTAATTAATTATTTCCTTTAAAATAATTAGTTTTGGAAATATTCATAACTCAAAGGATATAAAACATTGAATTTATTTTAAGCGAACCACGAAATTGAGGGACAAATAGAGACAAAGTCTAACCGAAATCAATAAAAAATTATCAGTTTTAAAGTCTGTCTCTTTCTATGAGTGTATAGTAAACACAGAATATTACCGCAAATCAATTCAACCTTGAATTTAATCAACTGATCATTTGATCGAAACGAGTACATGAAGTACTCTTTCATAATTATCTCCAAAATGAATGGCAGGGATGACTACAATACATATCTCTATTGTTTAATATTTCAAATATTTTAACCGAGAGATAAAAAGCGATACTTTTAGCACTTTCTAATGAATCCAATAATTAGTTATTTGATGAATATATAAATAATTACTATTAAGAGGCTCTTAATAAAAGCTAAGATCTCACTAATGAGGAAAATGTGACAAAAATCACTTTCAAGTCTTAATTATTATTAAAAAGTAATTAAATTGAAACCAACTCTCAAATCATATAATGATTGACAGATTCTACTAAAAAGCATTAAATAAATGATTTAAATGAGAAAATTGCAATATTTACTCACCAGAACCAAAACAAGAAAAGGTAGTAGATTATTATTCTTATTTAAAGCTAAGCCAAATCACGATTATTATTATAAGCAGAGAAACATATTATGAATAAATATTTATTAAATAAATTGAATTTAAAGTAAAATTGAGTGAATAGTAAGCGAAACGACCACTAAATTAGATTAATGTGAATGCGATGGCAATCAAGAGATTTCTAGTCGTGATTTGGTGCGAGTCTTACATCATATAAAGCTATGACAACCTTAACACTGCTTTGACTCATAGCTCAATGGGGGCACTCCTGTACTACTCAAGTACTTTCAGTTTACTACTCATCCATTCAGTAGGCATGCACAAATTATAATCATATTTTTAAAAATTTAATTTAGCAAGACCATATGGCTTAACAAAATACCTGTGAAAGAGAACTAAAATATTTGTGAATATGACCCTGCTACACATTACGAATCTTTCCTATTTGAACCAAGATAAGTGTGTTAACCCATTAATCACCAATTTCATTTAAGTTACATACTATTTGAGTGGGGCTTTAAAGGTCTAGTGAACCAAATGTACTGATTTTTATTCACGTGTTGACCAAACTTTTACACAATTAAGTCGACGTCACTCTAAACCATATCACTGTTTACTACAAATATTTTGTGATTTCGACAATTATTTCAATTTAGATTTGATACTCTTTTGTTACTTTATGCACAAATCAATGCATTTATCTTCCAATAGAAGACATTCACAACAAAAGACATAAATTTCATAACAAATTCAATAATAATATGGAAATAATTTGAAGACAGACTCACTGTTCACACAATTCTTACAAATTGTTCAAAGAATATGACTGTAGACGTGTCTCAATTGAATGTAGCTTGATAACTTGATGATAACTTGATAACTTATGATAAGACATTGCCAATCGGTGCCAAACAGTATTATATATTATTATATATGGCATTAATAAACGCTTTATTTTTTGTGCCGATAATCCTATTATTGAAGTATTTCTTAAGCAGTAATCCATTCGTAAGAGCCGTTAATTGGAGTGAAAACAAATGGCAGACAAAAGGGAAAGCCTTGACTGACGAACATTTCGTTAAATTATCACAACTCACAGAACATGATTACCAAGAGTTCAATGAAACCCTCGACGCTCTTCTTATACCTCGAGTTCCGGGAAGTGATGGCCATAAAGCTGTCCGTCAATACATAACAGATTACATGCAATCACTTGATTGGAGTCTTGATTTTGACCACTTCACAGATAAGACCCCTTACGGATCAAAGAAGTTCTCCAACATTGTGGCCACTCTTAACCCCAAGTCTTGTAAGCGTTTAGTCCTTTCGTGTCATTACGACTCAAAGCTCTCTAAAAGTGGACTCTTTGTTGGGGCCACTGATTCAGCGGTTCCCTGTGCTCTCATCCTCCAAATTGCCAAAAGTTTAGATCAATATTTGAAATCTCATAGACTTTTGGTATAAAGCAATCAATTATTGGTTGGTTTACTAAAATTCAATCTGTTTTCAGTCTTCAAGTGATACAACTCTTCAGCTGATATTCTTCGACGGCGAGGAAGCGTTTGTTGAATGGAGTGCTGATGACTCCCTTTACGGCTCTCGACATTTGGCCAATACTTGGAATCGGCAGAGATTTCTCACTACTAAAGAAGAGAGTAGTCGTTGCGGACATCTGTCAGATATGGACTCAGAGATCGATAGAATGGAAGCAATGGTTTTATTAGATTTATTGGGAGCTATGAACCCAACCTTTTACAGTCATTTTTCGGACACTCACTCTCTTTACACTCGAATCGTCAAAATTGAGCAAAAGCTCAATGAGTTGAATAGAGTGGAAGTGAATTCCCCCCATTCCCCTCATTCCAAGACACAATACTTTAGAAATTCCAAATCATGGTTTGGAGGGATAGAAGACGATCACATCCCGTTTGTTAGCCGTGGAGTACCGGTCCTTCATATCATTCCAACCCCTTTTCCCGAAGTTTGGCACAAAGATAGTGACAATCGAGAGAATATCCATAACCCGACTGTTAATAACTTATTAAAAGTGTTTAAAATATTTGTCGCACAATATCTTGACTTGGATTTAGACAAATCTCTGTAAATCACTTTATATGACATCTATTTTTATATTAATTTACTGATAAAATCGTTAGGAATTGCCATAAATTTAATAAATATCTCAATTATTAAATAGTTTCATAAATTATTTAACTATAGACTTAATGACTGATTTATTGAGTGAGAGTTTCAAACAAATCTGAGGTGGGTTTCCTGTGCAGGGTGAGTAGTGAGTTCTCCAACATTGATCATCACCTTAAGTAAGCCATGAAAATGATTTTAATATCTGATGACTCAGTGATGAGTCGATTGATTTCGACATTAAAACTCAAATAAGAGTTCAATTATTTTATCAAAACTTTGTTATCATTTCATTTGAAAAACCCTTTTATTACTCAGTTTTGTTCAAACTATTTGATAATTATTAGGAGATTTAAATAAGTAATTATAATAATTATATGTTTAGTAATATTGTCCACAACTCTTATTTTTTGTCAATTTGAAAGCTTACAAAAATCGAGATCATCTTACAGTTTAACTGTAAAATAATTCTTTTATTCAGAGGTTTTGAATGATATATTGGTGCAGAGAAATTGTCTCTTAATGAGAGGATTCTTTTATCTATTTTCTTTTGTTAAAAGGTAATTTAACACAATCCCATTGGAGCAGACCGTAGACACAATCTGTCTTTTTAATACTTTAAATGATTTAAAAATGTAATTGGGCAATTATCTGAACTCCAGGGATCACTCACTCACTGCCAATCAATTGTTACGTTGTTTTTGAATGTTTAGAGTGTTTATGTGTTGGCCGTCATTGCAATTGATTGAGTCATTTGTTTGTTATTTTGATTCAATTCATTCATTAATCTCTTTATAAATCATTTCATTCTTTTCTTTTGCAATAAATTATTGACTGAATTAACCATTAATTGAGTTGATTATCAAAATGAGTAACAATTCGCTAAAATCATCAAAAATGAGCCGTCATTTCAATGTATGAATAAATGAATTAATGATTTAATACTAAATAATATGATTTGCAGTCAATGAAAGGTCACTCAAATTTAGTGGAAAGGCTTCGCAAGTCTTTATATTACGGAAGCATTAAATGTGGATCTCATGAACGCATTGATTATCCCTCAATGCCTTTGACTGAAGTGACGGTCGAGTTATTTGACAGGACTGTCACCTCTGGACCTAAAGGTCTGGATGTGTTTGATATGAATTTCGCGGCTCAGGTGTCACGACAGGCCTGTATTACTCCCACGTCTATAATGCTGTCAATGATTTATTTGGAGAGACTTAAAGCCAAGAGTCCGGAATACCTGAGACGGGTGTCAACGTGTGACCTCTTCCTCGTCTCAATCGTAACAATCATTACAATTGTAACCCATTTTAACTGATATTCTGTGCCAACAGATGATTGCCTCGAAGTTCCTCTTTGATGACGGGGAAGACGATGAGGTGTTCAACGACGAGTGGGCGGCCTCTGCCAACATTGATGTCAAACAACTGAATCGATTGGAGCGGGAATTCCTTAAAGCCATCAATTGGTCTCTTTTTGTTGATTGCGAGACATTTCTGAGACAGTTATCTAAAGTGGAAGCACTCATATCAATGAATGAATCCTCGAAAAGGGTGGCCACAGGAATGACTTACACAGAACTCGTATCGCTTTTCAACTATTCAATGGCTCGAAGCAAAAGTGACCGCTTGTGGACAGTAGTGACCAAATATATAACCAAAGTATTGGTGGTCTCTTCTATGGCTTATTGGGTCACTGTATTAGCTCTAATCGGGTCCACAGCCATCGCCACCACTTCCTTAAAGGGAAGCCAAACCCTTATAAACCAAACTCTGGTCACTAATGACTCGACTCTTGGATTGAAGGCATTACCAAAACAGGTCTCGCAATGGAATAGCTATGAATTGGGTCTGAGTTTATGTGACATCAAAAACGCCAAAATAGAAAACATTGTTTACATTCGAAACCGAATTCCTTACCGAAAGAGAACACCGAATACCAGAATATCTTCCGATTTAAAAGTTTCAAAACTTCCTTTTGATTCGATGCCCAAAATATATAACTCTTTGAATGATTATAAATATTAACATTAAAGACAAGATTGAGAGCCAATGACTTCAAAATCCCAATCTTTTTATTGTGATTACAAATTGTCGACTAATTGTCAAATCAATACAAAAACACATAATTTTATATCGAAATCTGTTTATCAGTGATTCGTTTCTATGAATTTTCATTTCTCTATCGATTAAATGATTAATAATTTAGTGAAAGCGAGTCATAAGTTGTAAGAAATGGTCTCAACTATTAAACTGTTGTAAAGCAGTCTTCACTTTATCGAATAAAGTCGTGTCATTTGTTGTCAATAATTGTTGCAAAAGCTTCTGAACACCCATTTCCTTAAGCCTGTCCTGTCGAGTGTTGGCGCCCTCGTCATCGCTCCAGATTAGGTTCGATACACAGAATGTGGCCGCGATTTGGAGTTTGACATTGGAGTGCATCATATAACTACTCAACTTCTTCAACACATCCTCATTAGACATAATGAACTCTTTCGCTGAGTCCCCGTCAGCGATATTGGCCAGAATGCAAAGCGCCTGTTCCTTAACCTCAGAAGTGTGGTCGCCCTCCAGAATCAAGATAACGGCTTGCATTACTTGTTTACCATGGAGATTCATTATATGGTCGATATGCTGTTCACAACACACTTATAAAGCAATTGAGACAAAACCCAAATCACTCACCGGTTTGTTTGACAACAAATTCCTTAAGAGACCCAAAGTTTTCATCAGAGTATTGACGTCTGGATCAGAAAGGAGTCGAAATATTTGGTCGGTTCCTAAGGAGTTAAGAATTTGGGACTTGACGTTCTGGTCGGCCTGAAATGCCATATTCATGAGAGCCCAAACACCATTCAATCTGAGCGCAGCCTCTTCTCTTCGGGTCAACTCACATAAGAGCTCAACCGCTCCCCGATCTAAGAAGTGCTATAATTGATTGCATTAGTTATTCAATTAAATTGGAATAAACAGCGATTACTTGTTTGCTCGGAGAGAACTCAAGCAAAAGATTACATAAAGTACTCGACGCGACACTAAGAATCTCATCCGAAGCGTTATGTAAGAGGTTTCTGAGTGGAACCCAAACTGCGTGGTCTTGAAATGTGGTTCGCAATTGTTGGACAGATCGCGAAAGACTGTGAAGACATCTTAGAGCAGACAATCGTGTCTTTATGTTAGGATCTGAGAGACCGCTCACGATATGATCCATGAGATAATCGGTTTCAATGATCTTCTTCCTGATATCCTCATCGTTAGCTCCCAAAGAAGCAAATGCTTTGAAAGCGGCCTGTTTTATCTCCTGAGTTGTCGTCACTTCTTGCTCTAACTTCTTGACAGTGGCCGCAGTTATGGGTTGACTGTTGAAAGAGTCGCTGTAACCCAACAGCGATATGCAATTTGATTGGTATTTGAGAAGCTCTGCCAGAGTTGGTATCAAATGATCGCAAACACTTGCAGTTCGCTGAAGATTGGTATCAATCTCTGTCAAATTGGCAAGCACATCTGCTCCCATTGCTCTAACAGCAGGCTCTTTATCCTTCTTACACATGCGGACCAAAGTGGGCAGAGTTTTATATACAATGCGTTTGTCATCACTATTGAGAGCTCCCGAACGGTATATATAAGTCATACATTTGGCGGCAATTAATTGCATTTCATTAGTGTTTTGTTGACTCATCATTGAAACCAATAGATCCGGAATCGATTTGCCCTCAATATATTCATTTACCACAAATGAAGAAACGCTTTCATTTTGGTAACAGATCCGCGACAACCAGTGAAGAGCTGCCATTTGAACTCTAAATACATTATTGACTAACAATTTGGAGATTATGGCAACTGATCCGTAATTATTGATAATATTTTGGTGGTCTCTCGTCTGCAAATCAATACAAATTGGGAACTAATTGGGAACCGATGTATGGATACATACCTGACATGAAAAGGCCATAATGTTTGCGATACACTCTTTATTGACAAACGACTGGTTATTTGCCGCTAATGACAACAAATGAGGAATAATTGGCTGACAATTGCTGTCATTCATCGAATTCTTCTCAAATATCAGATCAATTGGCGCTTCAGAAGAGTTGAAGATTGTTCTGAGCGCTCGAAGACAAGCCTCAACTAATGAGTTGTCACTGGATTTGGTATTTTCGAGGAGTAGTCCAACAATTCCGCTATCGATCAGCACTTTTAAGTGTTCTTCAGTTCCTTTGGCTAAACTGGCGATCGTGAGGACAACTTCTTTAGCCAATTGATGATTAGTGTTGTTATTGATGTGAATCAGTTGCATAAGTCTCGGGATAATCGAAGACTCGATTACTAATCCCTTGAGACGATTGCTTCCAATCACTAAGTTCTTGATATGTCTATAAGACAAATGTCAACTCAGTGGTCAAATTGTGTCACAATTAAGATATAGAAGACTTACACAACGGATTGGAAGCACTTGTTTGGGTCGTCTGAATACAAGTCATCGAAAGACTCACAATTGGAGTCCATTTCCTAACAAAAGCTAATTGTGTGACAATTGATCGACAAATAAGTTAAACATAAATACCATTAAATTGTTGAAATTGGAAATCATTTGACAGCAAATGGTGTCCAAAGAGATTGGATGTAATCGATGTAATGGGTTGACAACAAAGCTCTTCAGTCTTCAGTGTAAACAGTGAGACCTTAAGAGGAGTGAATCAATGTATGTCACGTGTGAGTGACGTAATCCATGTAATGGCTATTTGTTTGATCGCAACACAAAACACTAAAAATGACCCAAAATTTGATTCAATAATCAAAACTAATTTTCTTTTCTTTTAAAGGTATTTATTCACAATTATTATTCATTTATTCAATAAAAAATATATAATTTCTTTTTCCCATATTTTTATTTGACTAAAAGTATGGCTAAAATTACTTAATTTTAATAGTTTATCTCAAATTGCAATAGTGATTGAATTTTGTAAATAACCTGGAATATAGTTTAATGACTGCACGTATGTATTTCCCTCTTATAAAGAAAGATCAAATGCTTTATATTTTGCTTCATTTCAATCAGTTTGCAATTTCAATATAAATGATAATATTATTAAGGTATCAAAGATTTCCCACATTTTAATCCATTTTTGGAATATTTGACTCAAGTTTTGTATTAAATAAGTGACTGATTGTTATCCACTCAATGACTCTTCACTTAGCCTTTCAGTGACTCTTTAATTGTACGTAAAATATGACACATTTATTACAATTTTAAATATCCCATTAATATATGGTCTTTAGTTACCTAGGTATATGCTTTTAACGTAAAATTCAATTTCTTCAATAATAATAAGTAACATATTTTGTAAAAGGATTGGAACTCATGAAATGACCAGGTCACATTTTAAGCCTTTCAATTGCAAAATAGGATTTCCCCTCAGAATAGGTAAAGAGGACACTAGTGTCAAGGTCGTCATATGGGGATATTTTCATTTATAGAAGAATGACAATAATCATAATTTGCAATAAGTTTGTGCATGATAAATAATTATTACTATAATTTATCAGGCTTTAGTCCCAGATTTAGTCTCCTGTAATTCGCTGTTTAATAACTATTCTGATATTTTAAACTATCATGATACATTTGTAGCTTATTAATGCAATCAAAATTTTGCCCTAGACACTTGTTTTAATAATTAGCATAATATTTAACTATAATTTTCAATGTGAATTAATGAGCAAGGTTGCATCACTCATTTGGGTTGACTTCTCATTGAACTTCTCAATAATAAAGTGAACATAAGATTAATTAGTTTATGAGGGGAACGAACTTTCCATAGAAGTAATTAATGCAAAGGAATGTCATTTCTTTTAATATAAAAATGCAAATTAATTGCTCACAAATGAAACGTTGATTCATAATAAAATATCGTAATAAATTATCATGGCAATTTTGAAAAAAAAATCACCGCCTTTGTACAAACTTATCCATGAAATCTTATTATTATTTAACTCGATTGTGATTTTAATTTCAATATAAATTTAAAATTATATTTATGCTTAATATGATTAGGGGTCGTCCATTAAGTATGTACGCTGTTTTGACCAATTCAGAGACCCCCCCCCCCATAATATTATGTCGTACGCAAACCAGTTTTGATGGGAAAGTATGTTCAAAATTTAAAGACCTCCCCCAATGCAATAAGAAAATTCTTTAACTAAACCACGATTGCTATGAAGCTGTCCGCTATATACTTGCAACTTAATGTTATTCCTATGGAGTAAAAATTTGCAT
>JAQIWF010000219.1:0-23439 GCA_034694965.1 Ceratozetes gracilis
TAAACAATTCAATAAAATTGAAATTTCAATAACTTTTTTATAATAGTCTCGAAACTTGAAATTAATAAATCATTTCACAAATTCGTAGCCTTTCTCTCAAATTCATTATTCTGTTCTCATTTTACCCCAATTTTCACAAATTAATCGAAATTAAAATGAAAGACATTTTTAAGATGTGATTAAAAAATCGACATAACATTAATCATAATTTCGATAACATATAAACAAATATATCTAAGATTTCTCTATAAATACAATTAACAAATCAATTGATTTAAAAAATTAAATAAAAAGCGATTGTTTTGACAACGATTGGAATACCGAGCAGTTGTAAGACTAGATTCATCACAAATAAGAACACCAGAGTTGGGACAACTGTCAAGTGATAGTCATATGAAATGTCATTTGGAAAGTGAGAGTTTCCTCGAAAATTGCTTTTCTTTAAATACATTTGAGAAGAGATCAAATACTAAGAAATCGATGCATTCATTAAAATAAGATCTTAAAATGTGCTCAAAAAGCAAATCAAATACTTTTGCTGTAAAACAATGATAACAATAATTACTATTAATTAGTAACTCTAACATCTAGTAAAAGCACTCGAATAAGGATGTCCAAGGGGTTGTCATACTTCTGAACAGCCCTATTCTTTGAGCTAATATTTGGTTAAAAGACTCTTTGATGGGATTTCAACACAATTTAAATGAATAACAATAATGTGTTAAACAATAAATAAGAAAATAAACAAATGATAAACAATACGAAAGTAATTTGCTGTCAGTTATTCACAGCATTGGGTTATTGTTCGTCTTCACTCAGACGACTGGCCTCCAAGTCCACAGTTTTGGGGATAAAGCCATAGGGTTTGCCTTCAGTAGATAGTAATGAATCAGAAGACCAATAATAGAAGGGCGGACCCGCACTGAAGCAGTACTTCTTCTGAAGAATGCGATCCCCGTTCACGTAATACATCATATAAAAGTTGCACATCTCGTCATTTCCAGTCGACCCTATCCTTACAATATGGTTCTTAAAATTGTCCATGGTGCATCTGGCGGCCATCACATCGTTCTCATGAATGACCAAATCCTTATTCTTAACAGGGTAGAACATCTGACAAACAATATATCACTTGAGTTCAGGTTTTGAGTCCATCTTAAGCTATAAAACCTGTGGTTTCTGTGGATTATGTCTCCCGACGAGAGTCCAGCGGCCGTCCGGCGATATTCGAAAAGCTGAGACAACTTTTCCAAGTTTATGGGTATGGGTTCTAAAAGCGAAAGGATGTAATTCCAATGGTTCGTCAATAGCACAGGCAGTCTCCATATGTTCTGTCAGTCAAATCATTAAATTAAATAAATAAGACTTAAAAAAATAACGAACCAATAGATCCGTTTGGAATCATTCCTCCGGTGCCTAATAATAAAACTCCGGCCCTTTTGGTAACTCTGCAAATCAAAGGTCAAAACTTTAAACATTTGTTTTTAACTAAAAAAAATATTACTTTTTAGTGCTTTGGGGCAAAAGTTTGAGAATAACTCCTGAGTTATCGAAAGCTCCGTCTGAGTGAAGTAAATAAGAAGTGAGTGATTATGAGATGATCTGAAGATAGACTCACTTAAAAACTTATCGACATTTGCGTAGTGAACCTGAAGTACCAAATAATTAATACCCGAATCGCCTCCAACTTTGAAGCCGACGCCTAATAATTAATTTATTATAACTTATGAATTGCTTTTCAAATATTGATTAAAACTTATTATTCATTTCTATAGTAATTGAGTTCAATGTTTGAGATAAACGGCTAACCTTCTGGTAGAGTGAGTGCTGGAGCGTCCATAGCCCAGGCGTAAACGATTTCTGAGCCCGAAGCACATGTGGGGCCTCTTATAAACTCGGGTTTAGAGTCAGCCATTTCTCCGCAGTCCCATACAATTCTGGGGGTATCCCTTTCATGGTATCCGGGTATTTTACAACCGTATATAAGAATGTGATGCGCGGTATTCATTGTGGCGTTAGGTTTGAACTCAACTGTTCTCATAAATTACAAACTATTTTAGTCTTTTGTGGCAAAGAAGGGAAAGCCTACCGATATATCGGTGTTCTCGCGAACGCATTTTGAAAGCAGTGCACAGATATGTCTCCTTCTGTCCAAACAAATCACATCTCATTTAATCTCAAATTTATTCATTTAATAAACAAATAATAAGTGAAATAAGTGTTAATTGGAAGGCATATGGAATGGTTGAGATGTGAAATCATTGTTCAAGGGCTTTTCATGGCTTGTTCATGGTCATTTCACATAACTCATACTTCATATCAATTGATTGACTCATATATTGAGTTGTCATCAAATCAATGATAAAATGATCGGAAAGTGAATAAAAAGGACTTATATTCGGGGATCACATACTTGTGTCGGCTGTACGTCAGGCATAAGCATCGGGAATATAATGGACTCGTCATCACTCGCTTCCACACCAAATGTCATCAAATAGATTAATGACAGAAACAAAGATATATTAAACCCTAAACTCATTAGATTTGATAAATTCATTTCGCTCTTCTCTGAGTGTCTCACAAATTCAGTTTAAATGTCTAAATATCTCGAGACACTCAAAATCTAACTATTGATTCAGAGGGTGACCACTCCTCTCATACTTTCCTCTATTACTCATATTCTCACTAAATTGTTTACAGATAAATGCAAAGACATAATCTTGATAGTATCAATTATTAATAAATTATGAATCATCTCATTATGCGATTAGAAGTGAAATATGCCTAAGAGTTGATTGGATGATCAATGATCATGATTAAAGTGTGAGGGCAGTAATGAATGAAAGTGTGGTCACCCTATCTATGCAATAGAGACGTCGAAGTTGTTATAGAAACAGAGGAACGGTATATAAGAGTATTGCGTTACTCTTATTGTTTGAAAGTGAGTTAACTGTATATGGATTTGAGTGTCAAATGAGTGCTTCAAATAAGTGGTTAATAGGAACGGGTGTTTGTATCATGTCGTGAGAGGTCAGCACTAATGCATTGACACAAGAATTTAATGTCTGTTTGAGAGCGAGTGTTGTGTTTGACTGCAAATGAAAACTGAATTTTGTTGAGAGACAGCTCTAAGCCATCAAACGATGCATTGGATTAGTTGTTACCCACAACCCGTCTGACACACGACTAGTGCACAGCCATACTATGGACGCCCATAAAGTCCTCTTCAATAAACTATTCGTCTTAAGTCCAATCGATGCCAAAGACGACATCGAAGAGGTCTCTAAACCGACTTTAATTTGATTCCATAAATATTGCCATTAATTGAATGAATGCTCACAAAAGGCAACCATTTATGCATTGATTGCTTACAACAGATGGCGAACCAATCGCTCCAAACATTCAATTAATGCTTAAATTACCGATTCTTTCACTCAAAACACTTTTTAAATATTTATTTGTTTTCATATTTGAGTCTAATATTCATTGTCTTTGTTTTGATTCTTTGTTTGTCCAGAAGTACGAGAGATGTCTTATATTTGTGCAAAACTTAATTAGCGGTAAATCCGAAAAAGAAGGTCACGAAGAACTCTCTTCAACTGTAAGCACTTCCACTGAATTTAGTTTACAAAGCATTGAGTTATCATTGGGTTTATCCCTATTTAAGGCAATCAAAAACAATAACAGTCACGAAGATGTATGTATCGGACTATTGGTCTCTATCCTCACCGATCCCACCAATAGTCAGAGGGTAAGACTCATCCAAAGCTCTCTTCGATCTAATAGTTTCTCAATTTATTGGTTATTAGTTGTACAGAGACTTGACTTATGTGACCAGAGATGGTATGACTCAATCGATTGCAGTTTTAAATCAAATAATTTTGGATAAATATCTTAAACTTTCCGATAATTCACGAAATCAGGTGAGTCTTGAGTTGGACGGCCCTCTCTTTAATCACTGATTTATGGTTTTGTGTCTTTGGATTATCAGCTAATTTGGATCATAAAAGAAATGATCCGAAATTCCGTTTCCGGAACCGACGGTTTGTGTTTCAATTTGTTGAGACAAATAACTGGCGGCGATATCTCACCGAAGAATATATGGTTAGCAGAGGTAATGCTCGACATATTCATCGAGAGTCGTGTTTGGTTGGAACAAATCCCAATTCTTGTAGCGTCTGTTATCTACACTTATTTGCGACTAATCGGCGATCACTATAACACTCTTCTAACAAAATTCAAACAAAAAGAAGTGGAGTTCTGTTCTTCACTTCTTAGGGAGAGATTCGTTGATTGCATTCCTATTGGGAGAGATTTAGTGAGACTTTTACAAAATGTCGCCCGAATTCCAGAGTTTGAGAAGATTTGGAAGGACTTATTTGCAAACCCCACCTCTTTTGCCCCCAACTTTGGGGGAATACAACAATTGATGAGAACTCGAACTTCGAGAAGATTTTTTCAGTCGAGACTTACTCCAGATATGGAGCGGAAAATTGTTTTCTTAACTTCTTCTGTAAAATTTGGACAACAAAAGCGATATCAGGATTGGTTTCAACGCCAATACTTGTCAACACCGGAAAGTCAGACACTTAGATGTGATGTAATTCGTTTCATATGTGGAGTAATCCATCCCTCGAATGAGTTGTTGTGTTCTGAGATAATCCCGCGATGGGCTGTCATCGGGTGGTTGTTGACAACCTGCACATCTAATGTGGACGCCTCTAACGCCAAACTCTCCCTTTTTTACGACTGGCTCTTCTATGACGCCGAGAGGGACAACATTATGAACATCGAACCGGCGATTCTTGTTATGTATCACTCGATTCGGTCACATCCGGCCATTACCGCCACTTTACTGGACTTTCTCTGTCGAGTAAGTCTTGATTTGTTGCTTACAATGCATTGCATTACAAATGGTTTGTCCTTCAGATAACTCACAACTTTTCGTCGTCGATGTCATCACTAGTCAAACAGGGGATCAAAACATCTCTTCAGCAAATTCTTGACAAACGGGTTCTCCAGTCATTGTCACCACTTTTCGACAGCAATAAGTTGGACCGCGAACTTAGGACTATGGTTAGGGACACCTTTCCAGAGTTCTGTTCCTCTTCCGATGGAGTGTCCGTCTCCGGTAATATGGATATGAATAATAGGAGTGCATATCCTATGATAGGCGACGACACAAATGCAAATCACAACTCATCAATAAATGCCGCCAAATTCAGTGACGAAGAGGAGGAACAGCCCATCGCTAAGAAACCGAAACGAAGCAAAAAAGAGACAAAAGAAGTGAAGGACACAAACGATACCAAAAACGGGAAAAAGACTGTGAAAGCCATTAAAGAAAACAATGCCATCAGTTCTTCGAGTGCTCTTTCAAAAAGTGATTTAATCGCTCAAATCGAACAAATTAGTGGCACAGAAATGCGTTCCTGTCTTAAAAGGCTCTATGAAGACAAGTATATCCTCTTTTAGTGCTTCCAATAATTGTGTCCTAATTATTGTGTTCTCTCTTTCAGAGACAATGAGAGCAGATGTGAAGCGATGGAGAAATTTGTGTCACTCGTGATGCAGGACGAGGACAACGATCAGGACATGGCCTCAAACTTAACCATAATTTTGTTATGCATTTTAGAAGAAGACCTCTCGAAGAAAGTGTTTCCCTGTAATAACAATTGTGTTGACGACGAAGAGTTAGAGGACTCGATAGGGACCCCTCTATTTGTGATGTTTAGGAACTTATATCAAACGGGCGAAGAAGACCCCAATCGGATGCCTTTATTGAATTTGTTGGCAGAAATGGGAGCAAACAATTCACGGATCGGTTATTCTCTTATTTATTACTTGAAAGCCAGCAAATCGTCAGATAATAAGATGTCTTCTTATCGCGAATACGTCAGAACTCTCGGCAAAGATTTGAGCGGTTCTCTAATGAGTGATCTCAAGTCCTGCCAATCCGATGACGTGAATATGTTTTGTTATTTAATGCCCGACATATACACCCAGTTCTCTAATATAGCGATTGGAAACTCAGAACTTTTAAATTTAATCGTTTCTTGTATTGATTCGACACAATTACAAGACTTAGTCAGTCATATAATGAACGGAACCCTCAAAATGTTTAGAAAGGACTCACTTCTGTCGATATTAAGTAAGTCCTACTCTTTATAACCAAATATTGACTCTTTTATGTTTTAGACGCCAGCCTTGAGTGGGAAACTATAGAACAGTATTATTTATGGCAACTAATAACCGCCCACTCCATTCCCATCGAGCAAATAATTCCTATTTTGCCTAAACTCGAATATAATTGTAAGTAATTTAAGTGAATAACAAATTGAATATATAATAAACATATGAATCAATTGACAGCTCATTCGGAAGCGTTGACTAATATTATGCTGTATTTGCAAAGAGAATCTCCGACTAATAACTTAATTAAACACATTTTTAATCGCGAATCAAAATCTAATGATTTGTTTGTGGTCTCCGTTTTGAACCATTGGTCTCAAAGTAATCACTCGGAAAAGTTATCCGAATTGATTAGCTCTTATTTGACCTCAAAAGTCAGTTCTCCTGCAAAACGTTCAAAAAGGTATCATTTATTTGATTTGAGATTCATTTGAAATTCTAATGGATTTTAATAATTAAAACAGAAATACAAATAACAATAAAACTCAAATCAGTTCTAATGTTGAGCTCATTTTATCACATTTGGATTGTTTACGACAGAGGAATAAAAGTCTTAGTTGTGAGTCATTTGCATCACTTCAATGAATTGATTTTTAATCACAATTTGTTTGAATTAGTTTTTAACAGCGAAACAATGCAAACCACTTTAGTTCAGTTGCAATCAATCGCATCCGAAGCCCAGAAGACAAAGTATGTCCTCATTTGACACTTACTTTTGAGTACCTATTAATTGATGTAATCTAACCACAGATATAGTGATTTACTGGCTTTGGCCGAAGAACTGGAACCAAAGCCGACCCCAAAACGAGGTGCAAAAAACGCGAAATCAAAGTCAAAATTCTCAAACGTCTCCAATACTAACAACAACTCAAATACCGAAAGCGATTCCTCAGATGTAAGTGAATAAAGAAATGTGTTTTGAAAAGTGATTTGTAAAGCATTTATTTGTTTGACACATAGGGAGAGATACCTTTAGTAAAGCAGCAAAAACAGGCCAACTCCAGGAAAAAGCGGAAACAAATCGGTTCTGATAGTGATTAGCATTTATTCTACATTTGATTTTAAATTAATTATAATTTCATTCATTGTTTAATATTTCATCGTTTGATTGTAAATATCATTAATTACTTAAAAGACGTTTTTTAAATGTAAACAAATTCCAAGTATTGAATGATTTAAATATTTTGTATGAATTTTTAAATATAAGAAGAAATCAAAATTAAATTAAAAATATTTTTATCGTTTAATTGTTAACCGCCGGCAGAAAGAATTTATGACCACTCGCTTCACCCCTGAACTCAAAATCAGATTTACTCGAACCCAAGTCAATGGCCGGGCAGTAGAGCCTATCCCCGAACTGTTTCTGATAAGTAGTCTGTGTAGTGGTTTCTCCGTACGGTTCATGAAACTGAGCTTCAGTTGAGGTCCGGAATAAATTGCGTTTTCGACCACTTTTACGGCTCTTCTTTCCCGCTGTCCTCTCCCTTTCCACCCGTTTAGGGTTAGGATCAGCCCTATTGGGAGACTTGTCTGCATAGTATGTTTTAGTGGTTGTCATGAAATCCATGTCCCCATCAAAGAGTCGCATTGAGCTCTCATTCTTGTGTTTCTTCTGTCGTCTCTGTTGTTGGACATAATTTTTGCTCTCATACCTGACTCGAGAGGTTTCCCTCGACCTCTCTGTTGACTTGGGTTTCACGTCAATCGATACTTTAATTGGTTTGTCTTTTTCGTTCATTTCTTGTATTTCTCTTACAATTTGTTCATCTGATCTGTCCATAAGACCTAATTCCTTAATACTGTCCACATCTCGAGTGTAAATTCGTTTATGTTCTCCAAGTGAGTCGATTGTCCAACTGGTGGTCGTTTCGTGTAAATCATTTGCCATTTGATGTTCTGATTCGTGACCAATGAGTGAAGTCTTTTCTGTCGACTTTTGTTCTCTTGATTTCAAATATTTTTCATTTTGAATACCATTTGTCTGAAGGTAACTATCTTTTGTCTGAACAGAAGTGTCGACATAAGCACAGAAATTGCCATTTGTTTGAGATTTTTCGGAGACATTTTTGGGCTCATATTTGTCAGAAGTGGTGAGTCTTTGCATGGATCTATTAATGTGTTCTATTTGTGACTTGTCTTCTCTACTTATTTTTCTATGAATTTGTTGGTTTTCTTCCCTATTATTTGAGTCGACTTTTGGTAGTTTAATGTTAGAGACTGTGGAACAGCAAACACTTGTCTTTTTCCCATTGGAACCACTCATAGACTTACATTTATCATCGATTATAACAAAGTTTTTATAACTTTCCTTATTTATTGTATTGAAATATCCGTCTCCACCCGCCTTCAGACTAGTGCTCGGCCTATGCTTTGATTTCTTTTTGCTCGACTTTATTGCATTCAATTCATTAATCTTTGATCGTTTCAATCGTTCAAAATTGCTTTCTTCTGAACTCACTTTATTGGAGGGAATAACTATCGCAACGTTTTTCGAAGTGCTTTCATTTATCTGTTTAGCGGTCGTGTCGTAAGTATTTTTAAAAGTTGTCTCCTTTTCCATCATTCCCGTCCAGTCATCCAGTCTTAGGTTATCCTTCGGCTTATTTCTTATGGGGCGCGAAACAACCCACTGATTAGGTTCTGTGGTGCTGTCCATTGCGTTCAAATCACCGTTTGATCGATACATTCCCTCACAAATACACGTATCGGTGGGCTCTTTGCCGGAGTCACTGTCACTCAATGTGTTAATCGGCGGAAGAGTTGATCGATTTGTTTGGCTCTCAACTAAATTCTCTTTACTTTTTGATCTCTTAGTTCTGATTAACTGCTGATCTCTTCTTTCAAGATGTGAACCATTTATCTTTTCAAGTGATCTGGAAATCTCTTTCATCTGATCGGGTGATGTTTCCCATTGTCGTCTCGATCTTTCTTTTTGTTCAGATGTTTCTCTATTCACTGCTCTCTCGCTTTCACTTTCAGTCGAAGTCTTTTCTCCACATTTGGAAAGACATTCAAATTTTTGAGTGCTTTTGGAGGCTTCGCATCGGTGCTCACTATTCACAATTAGAATTACCAAGAAAAGATTCACTTACTTGTAATTCAATTCAATAATAATTGAATTATTAACTAATTATAGAAAATGTTATATATCTGAGTATTTCAATAAATATTGAAATTTCATTAAATATCGAAAATTGTTTGAATACTTCACTTCACGCAAAGTTGGAAGTGATTTGAGAAATAAAATAATAAAATTTATGCAAAACTTTAATCGAATGCTTTGTAACCAAAGTAACCAAAACTAAAAAATCGTGAATTGGATTCTGTGATGGAATATGGGTTTAATCAAAAGTGAGTTTCGTCCCCCTCTTCCCCACTCTGGGAGGACGTGTCATCCTCTCAGCCGATATGTAAGCGAATTCATAAACATTAATGAGAAATACCTTTTGGTTTGTGCACCGGTGGCCTCATTCGGCTCTTCAATGATTGTATCCAAAGTATTCATGCGTTGGAATTGTTTCGGGGCGTGAAGTAAGAGAAAGAGATGCCACGAAGAAGAGGGGCGACATCTCATTATATACTGAGTTCGAACCCAAAATGCAATTTATGACAAATTATTGTTTGCTATAAAGAATTGCATTCGATATAAATGGTGTCAAAGCTTTCCAATACTCTTTCATTAAGTTTCGCAACTCATGAGCTAACATTTGGGGGCAAATGGACTCCACATCCATAAAGTCATATATCAGTACTTATTTCATACAAAAGAGTCTTTCATAATATTTAAAATAATGCTCGGATATAATTTCATTGTATATTATAATGAATATATTCTCCAAGAATGTTCTTCAGTGGTACTAAAATGAAATAGTTGTCTGAGTGGCGAAATATTATGAAATTCTGTATTGGCTTTCAATTCTATAAAACCGAATGCAATCATAATTCAAATCTATTGAACTCAAGCTATGCTTTTCTGCTATCTTTTAATTAAACATTTGTTTTGTGCACTTTTTTCAATGAAACTGAGGCCCAGAATCGGTAAGTTGTATATAAAAGTCAGTCGTGCCTTAAATGTTGCTAAGCTATGACCCGAACAAAAATAAAACTTAGTTCTAGTAATTAGTGTGACCAAAATTGTGCGCAAACACAATATCCAGATAATTCAGTTACGCCTATATTGCGGAAGACATAGAAATTTGGGATATTCCTCCTGGGATATTCTCATAATAGCAACTATTGTTATTATATTCTGTGCGTTTCAGGGAATTCTGGTTGTATTCTAAATCACTTTTCTATAAAAATGAGTAAAAAAAAATAGTAAAATAATTGTTTCATTGCCTCACTTTCTATGCTTTACTGATCAGACGAATCAGATGATAATATTGCGAATAATTAATTCATATGGAATTTATTGGCCTACATCTCAATTGTTTTGAAATTACTATTTTTGATGAAACCTTTCCAGAACTTCATTTTCTAAACCCATTTTCATCTGAAACTCATTTGAAGTAAACATTAGACAAAAAGCATTTATCTTTTAATTCGTTTTGAAGTTATTACGAATGAAAGGATATTAAAGAGTTTATGTATTTTACGTGATTCCGATGTACACTAATGGCTATACACCAATGTGACCATGCTTAGTAAAACTAAGTTATGACCAAGATTTGCATTACAATATTCATGCACATTCAAAATTCACACAATATGATTAGCATAAATGCAAGAATAAATTAGGAAACTTTAGATCAAAAGTTATTTCATTTGACGGAATGAATATAATTTGAATGAGAGTTTCATAAAAACATGGAATAACTTTCTAATATCTCAAACACAAAATATTATTAAAAGTTCACCATTAACATATTCATATTCATCTTTAAGTTTTTATAATTAACCTCATCAATTTAAATTGAAAATATTTAATAAATAATTATAAGAGAATATAGATAACTGTACAAGATAACTTACCCACAAATGCAAATCTGACAAATGCACTTCTCTTTATTAGAGACGGGCATATCTTATATCCTGGTCCTAATACTTTGATAGAATAGTTGAGTCAAAAGCTTAGAGTAATGACAGAAATTTGTTGATCAGTCGCTTGGAATGACTTTCGATTACTGCCAAACATATGAATCAAAGATAGGAAAGTAGTTTCAGATGTAATGCGAGTGACTTTTCAAACAAATTGATAGTTAACTTTAGTTTCATTAGTCGGACAGAAGGCATCAAATGCTTATATATTGGAGTCGTAACCATAGATACAGTTTTTGTTAATTATTAATCTAATATTAAATTATTGCGAATTGTGTTCATTGTGTTAACCATTTGAAGATCAGACATATATCAAACTCAATATTATACAGAATAATCAGTTGCACTCTAATAATTAGGCTCTTCATTGCAATGTCTACCCTTCCCTTCCCTTTCAATACCTTTTTATTCCTATGATTAGTGGAAAATATTCTTCAAATTATATTCTTTTAGAATTCATAACAATTTTATCAAAAATACAAATTAATTCAGTTTTTATTTGCTTTTAAATAAAAATATCTAAATAAATATAGATTTAAATAAAAATGAGATAATTAATAAAAATTAGTTAATAAATGATAATAAATAAACTCAATTCCAAGATAACTCAGAGGAGAAATATTATGGAGAATTCACTTTTTATGTTTGTTGATAGTGTTCTTCATCTTACGAATCAACTTTTCGCACAATTTCTCCAATTCGTCAATTGTTGAGATCATTTTCTCGACTCTTCTAATCATGTTTTCAAACTGAACTGGGTTATTTTCAGAATTCAATTTTCGTTTGCAATCATCCAAAGTATCGAATTTTGCCTCAAGTTTTGATAAAATAGTTTTCATTTCTTGCAAATCATTTTCTGTTATGAATTGCGGACAAAAGATTTCCTTCTGAGACATCCAAATGAACTTTCCGTTGGAAGTCCACAATAGATCAGAAGCCTCTCCAATGGCTTCTTCACAATTCTTCATCAGTCTCTTTGTATTGTCATCGGTTCTGTTCGCCATTTTTTCTAATATTTCTAATAAATATTTATATGGTTTTTATAATGAACTTATTTCAAGGATATCTCTCAATAAATAACCCGTTCAGCAAATCTGTCAAATATTACCGTCAAATAACTCCTTTTGTTATATTGAGAGACAAAATATTTAGAAAAATAGCAGAAACTGTGAAAATGATTCGAATGTGTGACAAATGTATAAACCATTGGTCTCGCGATGTATTTGTTTTACATTTATTTTAATTCATATTAAATTCCAAACGATTTTATTTTTAAAATTTAAGAGTCGATGCTTTGCGTAATAACTTAAAAGATTTGATATCAATAAGAATGTCGAAAATTTCCAAACCGAAGGTCATTGTGATTGACATCGAGGGCACCACAACTGACAGAAAATTCGTTTCGCAACAATTGTTTCCATTCATTAAAAACAATTTGATCCGATTCTTGACCGAGACTTATGAAGACTCAGATACTAAGGCCGTAATTTCGAGCTTAAGAAAAGCCCAAAAGGCCAACTCATTGGGTGGTCCGCCAATTGCCGACAGTGGTAAGAATGAGGTCTGCAAATCTGTCACCGCTTTACTCGTTTGGCAAATAGAAAGAGTATTTTATTGAAATTAGTTGTAATTATTAACTAAAATTAATTTTCTTGTAAAGAGAATGAGAACTACAGAACTGAAACAAATAGAGATATTGTGTTGGTTTTGGGGCTATCAAAGTGGTCTCATTAAGAGCCAAATCTATGACGACGTCTCACACTCTCTACACAATTGGAAGAATAAGTGCGGAATTAAGATATGCACCTATTCGTCTGGTCTGGCCATTGCTCAGGAACTCATGTTCTGCCGCACAAATCACGGAAATATCCACTGTTTGATAGACCAGTTCTTCGATAACTCTATCGGTGATAAAAAGGATTCCAAGAGCTATGGTTTGATCGCACAAACACTAGGAGTGGGAGGGAATCAAATTTTATTCATTAGTGACGACGACAGTGAAGTGAAAGCAGCGGTAGAGGCCGGGTTCAAAGCTGCTCTTATCAAAAGGCCTGGAGGCAAACAAGTGGCTGATGTGCCCAACGTTCCCACCATTACTACATTCGCAGACATAAAGTTTTAGTAAATGACGAGAGAAAACAATCGATATTTTTATCCTTTCATTCAAAACACTTCTCTTTAAATAAATTATATACTTTTCGTACAAACTTTTATATCGAAATCAATTTCGAGAGGAATATCATTCGTTTGATCCTATTTTACAAGCAGTGGTGGAGGGGGTGGGGAAGGGTATACCTTGTAGTTCTCATTAGAACCTGGTTTTCAAAGTGAATCCAATTGGACTGGTTTTAAATAAAACACAATTTAAATGCAATTAAAAAGAAATATTTTTAAAAACTTTAAAATACACAACGAATTGATTAACAAATAAAATACAATAAAAAACTATTATTTGGTTCTCTTAGTGGAGACGCCATGAAATTCAATGAATTGAACGATTGGTGGCGGAAAGAGTCCGCTGTAATCGATTCGGTATTTTTTGATGGCTTTGGCCGACAAACACTTGAGACTAATCTTCGTCTGAGTCTTGAGTAATATCTCTGCGACTCCGGTCGTCGCCGATTCCAAAGGCGTCTGATTTTTATCATTAACGGCATCCATATGTGCGCCGCTTTCAACCAAAGATGTGGTGATCGCATGAAGGGTCAGGAAATCACTGATAGGCTTCTGATACGCCACAATCAAATGAAGTGGACTATTCCGGTGCTCATCCACTACATTAACATCAGCACCGCATTGAATTAACAATTTGGCAGTATTGGCACAGGGAAACCTATCCCATCATTACAACAAACATTACAATTCATTAATTATCATTCCATTACATACTTGCAAACGTTTTTGGTGTAGAAGTCATCGATAGGAGTGTCTGCACTCACACTCAGATGTAGAAGAGATGAGCCGTCTTTCGTTCGTAACTGTAGTTTAACCAAACAATAGATAAGTTGACACAAACAGAACTCTTCCGCAGATGTTCTCAACTTTAAGATCTTTATAACAATAAAAAAGTGATTTAAAACAGAACAGAATTTGATTTGAGGTATCACCTTGGTTACTATCACTATAAGGTAGAGCACAGTATGCAAGTTGTCATCCAACTCCTCCTGAATCACTTCTTTGGATACTTCTTCAGAGCATTGATCCAAAGTTTGTTTATTTCGTTTTAGTTCTTTGATCGCAGTTTCGATGACTTCTTTAAGTGAATCAAAGGGCAGATTGTGTCCAATGTTTATGATTTGACTGAAGACTTGTGCGAATCTCAATAAATCTTTTTTGATGGAAACAGAGTTCCTTATCCTTAGTCTCAATGCATGTAACCATAACTGAAGACAGCGGTCAAATCGGGCAGAATCAGCATAAACAGCGCCTCTGAATATGATTGGATGCGGCACTTCTGGGTTGTGGGCACCCAATATCCTCTCACGAATGACCAGAGCCTCCATATGAAGGGCACATCTATTGGTTTGAATAGCAATCAATTGTTCTAATGTTTGAGACTCCACTTTGTAGTCATAGGCAGCAATCGGTGACAAAAGCTCTTTAAGTAAAGGATTCTGAGGGTCTCTATAGCGCGACCTCATCGCCCATTCCATATAATAAAATGATTTTTCCAAATCATACATATCCTTATCGTTGGCATAGGAGGAGCCCAACAGCTCTAATGCCTCCACTTTTTCCAATTCGGTGCACAAATCGGTTGAAATGAAGTATTCAACGATATGTGCTCTGGAGGTGGAGGCGGACGCCATAAGAGGTGTCATTCCTATTGAGTTCTTTGTAATGAGTGCGTTATGAGAGAGAAGAGCTTTTATGATAGACAAGTGTCCGTTCTCTGCAGCGAAGTGTAGAGCTGTGGCCCCACAGAGAGCCTTCACATTGGGATCAGATGAGAGGGACAACAAATACTCGACGACCTCTAAGTGTCCCTTATATGAGGCTATCATAAGACACGTGTTATTGTATTTGTTGGACAAATGAATGTCTGCGTTGTGTTCCACCAAATACTTGACGATATCAAGACGTCCATCAAAACAGGCGGCCCTCAGAGGAGTTGAGTTGGTTTTGGTCGCGTGGTTTATGTCCGCCTTGTGCTCAACCAGAGTTCGAACAACATTCAGATGTCCGCCACCGGCCGCACACCATAAAGCAGTCGCTCCTTCAATGAGATATCCATCAAATTGTGCGGACCCCTCGATCTCGAGGTTAGGTGAGAACTTCATCAAGAGCATTTTGACGATATTTTCGTGTCCATTCTTGGCAGCAATAATAAGTGGAGTGCACTTAATCTGTCCGTCGGTTACCGTTTCATTGATATATTGATTGGACTCTTCGGGGGACAGACTGTGGAGTAACTCATATAAAGTGACGTCGAGTCCATCTCTGGCCGACTCATAGATCTTACGTCCAATACGTGAATACATGTATCGCATAAACATGTGCTGAGAAGTACCTCTTCTTCGGTAAAGTGAGAGACCATTGGTTTCAGAGTTATAGTTAAACAATTGGACCAAATTGTCGTCAAAGTCTTCCTCTCTTTGGCCGCCATTTAACTCCATTTCACTTCAATTATATTAAATGCAAAACAAAGCAAAAGACCAAAAATGTGACAAAAAATGAATAAATATATAAATTGAGACAAATTTAGTCCAAAAATGAATTAATTGGAAATCAAATCTTCGAAACCATTTGTTGACTCATTTAATAGTAAACAAACTGTAATGACGTCACCAACGCTTCCGCTTTTGTTACGATATTTGTGAACACTATTGGGATTTATCGCAAACAATGACAAGAATTAATCTTTCATTCATATGACAGAAAGCAAATTGTAAGCAGGATAATTATGTAATTTACCCATTTTGCCTCAATTTTGGGTAATTTCTTAAATATTAAGAATATATAACAAATTCATAGCTATATGTAAATCGATGACAATTATAATAAAACTTAATCTTTTAATCTGTACTTTCAAGTCGACGAAAATTTATCTTCCTTATTCTTTTAGATTGCTTTTTAAACCTAACCTTAACTAGATCAAGGTACTTGAGTAGGCTTAAACTCCATGTTTAGCAGTAATTAATTGACATGCATTAAAAATGTCTAAGAAAATCTATTTAAACCCTTAGTCACTAAGCTTTAACATAATAAACCTGGGTAATATATTCAACTTGAATATAAAGGTGGAATTTTTGCAAAATCATCAATTAGTTGTAATGAGTAATTTGAGGCAACTTATCAGTAATGCTCGTAATTAATAAAAATGTGAGAAATGTAAAGGATATGAGAATATAAGGCATTGGATGTGCTTTCAATTCACTATCGATTCTCTATTCTTAAGGAAAGGTTAGAAACAAAGGTAGAGATAATGAAAGAGATTTTGTTCACATTCTCCCTCTCATAGCATTGTGCTGTCAAAGAGCACAAAACTTAGTGGTCCAGTGCTGAGACCCCCAACTGGCAAAAGCAGGTCCTAACCACTGACTCACATATTTAACTAATAGACATCGCATTTCGCATAAATGGCGACTCAATCACAAACATAAACTAAAATCAAACACAAGATTAAAGATTTCTCAAAATTAAAATATATTTTTGGAATGATTTGTCTTAAAGTTAACAAAACATTAATAAAAGTAATAATCGTTTCATAACTTAAATCAATAAAAGCATAGAATTTGGAAAAAGGGGTTTAAAATGATTGAGAAAAAGGTAACGCTTTTTGTGTTCTTTTAGAGAAAATGAATGTTTTTGGTATTCAATGTCTGTATCGTTGTTTGCGATCATATTATTGGCATTCAATGCATTCAATTGCGTCTATTCTTGCAAATAGTTCACAGATTTAGACATTAGTTTCACTTTTGACCAATTAATTGGTTCGACATTTGAGTGCAAATATTGAGTGATTTGAGTCTATCTTTCAGTTATTTGAAGAGATATTTATTGAGTTAATTGTTATTAATATTTGAATTGAGTTAACAATAGAGGAAGCGATGAATCGCTCCTTAATTTGCTTTTGTTTATCACTTTTAGTTTGAATTAACTTTCGGTTGAATTAAATCCCTATTTAACTGAAAAGAGAGTGATTTGAGTGACTCTAAGACTGAGTGTTTGATCCATTGATTGGCCAAAGCTATGGCATGTCTTAACAAATTGAAGGCTGATATCAAGCGCTTGGAAAAGACATTCCCCAAAACACACGACAGATTTCAAGTGATATCTGCGACCGTCGATGAGATCTCCTGTCGTTTCATCGCTAATACCGGAAAGAAATTTGAAATTCACGCAAACATTACTGTATTTATGACTGAATCTATGGTTGACTTTGTTTATAATTGACTCAATTGCAGGAAACATATCCGTCTGTCCCTCCCGTGTGGTTCTCCGAGACTGAAGAGCCAGTCATCACAAATGTGGTCCAATCTCTAAGCAATACCAACGGCGCCGACAATCACTTATTGAGACAAATAAGGATTTTAGTCGAAGAGTTGTGTCGAATAAATAATATGCCACTCATTGCAGACATGGAAAAGTTGGACCAAATTCGGTGCTCAGACACACACGACGGACAGCCATTCATTAGTGAAGACATGACTCGAGATAAACACTTATATTCACCTCTTAATCATAACTCAGTTCAGCCCATCAGTGACGAGGAAGACGATGACGACGAGGACATGGCTGACGAAGACCTTCACATTGAAATGGAAGACGAGAATCACACTCAGGACAAGAACAAAGACGAGGGCCTCTCCACAGAACACACGGCCACTTTGGAGAGACTTCGTCAGAACCAAAGGGACGGTTACCTCAAAGGCTCGGTTTCGGGTTCAGTTCAGGCAACGGATCGACTCATGAAAGAGTTGAAAGAAGTCTATCGATCGGAGAGTTTCAAAAGAGGAGTCTTTACCGTAGATTTAGTTAACGACAGTCTCTATGAGTGGAACGTAAAGCTTCTGGTCGTCGATCCCGACTCTCAACTTCATAATGACTTACAAGTACTCAAAGAAAAAGAAGGCAAAGATTTCATTCTTTTCAACGTACTGTTCAAAGAAGCCTTTCCCTTCGAACCTCCATTTGTACGCGTCGTCCACCCGTCCATTACTGGTGGATATGTATTGGGCGGCGGCGCTATTTGTATGGAACTGCTTACCAAACAGGTATGCATTTCTCTCACAATTATAATTCGCTTAAAATTATGTCAATGGTTTCAGGGGTGGAGCAGTGCCTACACTATTGAAGCCATTATATTACAGATATCGGCCACTCTTGTCAAAGGAAAGGCACGAATACAGTTTGGGGGCAATAAAGTTGTAAATACAAAATATTGATCTATTTATTCACTTTTACTAATGATATGACTGTCCCTTAGGGTCAGTATAGTTTAGCCCGCGCTCAGCAGTCCTTCAAATCTTTGGTACAAATCCATGAAAAGAACGGTAAGTTTTGAGCCATTGTTTGAATAAAAGACTGAATGGTTTGACTCAAAGGTTGGTTCTCTCCTCCGAAAGAAGACGGTTAACAGATGTATGATTTAAGAGTATTTTTGTGTATAATAGCAATGTATATATGAATCCGTATTAAACATTTGATTCGACTTAGCATTAGATAAATACCGAACGCCTCATATATTGATCTAATCGTCAAAAATAAACCGAAATATATATGACATACGAACAGTATATCTGATATACGATTGTAATCAAGAATTTGCTATTTTTTGTTCTTTAATTCCAAATATTTCTATTTTGACCCGAACTCAGCCAAAGACAACGGGCTCTCAAACTATATTTTCTTCGATACGATCTTCGTTTCGATTTTATAATTATTATTAAATTTATTGATATCTGAACTCTGATAGCATTCCTCCAAAATTTAAATATCAAATCAATTGTAAATCATTTGCGAAATAAAAAGTAAATGAATTGTTTTGTGTGCCACTAATCATGACTTTATTCATATCATTACTATTTTACACTAATTAGAGGTAAGAAATGAAAACATTTCAACAAATTCTCTTCCGGGAAATGATGTCTTCGATTACGAATTGCTTCTCTTCTGTGTCTTCTTTGTTCTCGTCTTTAGTATCACTTTTAATTGGTTCCGATCTTTCTTTTTCTCTATTTTCTAACGCTTTTATGTAAATTCGAGGAGGAATTGGAAGCCAACCCGCCATACCTTCAATCATAAGAAGGGATAATCACTGATCAGACAATTGTCAGAAACGACAGAATTTGGCCGAAACTAAATTCAATTCTATAGAGTTTAAGATTTTTTGTTTTAAGTGCACTTTATTTGTCATTAAAACTCATTAAATATGTATTATCTAAATGATGGCCAATTACTGATATGATCTTGAAGCAACTTCAATACAAAACTTACCCAGCACATTTTCAGCGCCATTACTGAAGAAAGCGCCCTTTCCCATCCAATAGGACAGGCGTTTGAGGTCAACGGCCGCAATTATCTCATTATTTTCATTAGGAATGGGGTCAACATTGCCGAGCACTTCATCGGGCAATAGATTAGGTCTTCGTCGGGTGGGAAGTGCTCCCAATTGATAAAATGGACGATTTTTGCAGCCCATTCGGATCAGACGGACACTGAAACCACGGGTATGCGGCAAAACCATCGCTCAATATATGAGTCGATATGAATATGATGTGAATATAATCGAGGAAATAAATTAAAGCCGAGGAGAAACCAAATGAAAGAAAGCAAATGAATGCCTGAACTTATTGTTTACCATTTCTATGACAACATTTAACTTAGTTTTCAAGCTTTCAATTCAGAGATTTTTCTCTCCTTTAATATTGCATTGAATTCAATACAAGTAATGGTAAAACACTTTGAATTCACTTTGATTTTCACATATTTGTCACCGAAATTGTCATCAAATTGAGTTGAAAAGCAATTCAATTGAGTCACTCCTTTCAACTGATTTGAACACAAAACTAAAGGTTAGTTTTAAACCTTTACTTTTTACATTGAAAATGACCAAAATTTATCAAGATTTATTATCACAAACACATAACTCATTCCTAAAACTATTGATTTTGGCCAATGTTTTAACCATATCTTAATTATTACTGTTTTCTAAATCAGATAAAACTCATCCTTTAATTTCTAAGGTTAAAACTGAGCCTTCATTTGATTGAAGTTGATTTGTAATCCAAATTCAATTTATTGCCCAATAATTTAGTGTCCATTAGTTTTGTGTCTATTTTGTGAACACAAATGGTTTCCTCTCAACTGTTTTCCTTACAATTAGGGCCAAAAAGAGTGCATTTCTTAAGATCTGAATTTGATTAAAAGTGTTTGAATTTGTTTAGTGTTAATGACATTCAATAGTAATTCAGTTGTTATTCAGTAAATTGAAGGCAAAGTGAATGGAGTGAAGAGAAGACGTACTAAATATGTGTCCCATTTTAGTCACATAGACTTCAATAGAGTTTCTCTTTTATTCAATTCAATTGTCATTAAAATTAATTTTTACGCAATTAATTGAAGTGAAAAAGCGATTAAAATTGATTTGAAAAAGTGATTCACTTGTCTTGTGGTGAGTCGTGGGTCGAGAGTCCTTTCAAAGCAATTGTTTGAATGGATTGACTAATTGAAAGCCAATGAGCAGAAAATGATAACTTATTTAATTAATAGGAGCATAGATTGAAAACTAGTTGAGCTAAATATCTGACTAACCACTAGTTAACTCCAGAGGTTATAAACTAATCCCTTATATCCGTCCAAATTGTTGGCAAACCCTCTCAACTACTTTAAAAGTGGGAAAAATAAGTAAATTTAGCTCTTTTTGGTCATATTATGATTGGTTGTAATGCCATTGAATTACTGTTATAAATGCTATTCAATTGATTGTACTCTTAGTTGAAGACCAATATTAAGCAATGAGTTGTTTTTTGCTGTCATTTGCTTCTCATTAATGGTTTAATTGATTGAAAACTTATTGAAAACCATTTATAAGAATAAAATTCGAACTCTTGAGGGCCTATAAAATGTCTAACAATTAATATATAAACTAATAATAACTTTAATTTTATTGGAAATAATGACCCGTTTGTTAACTTTTACTCTTTATTTTCATATAATTATTGTGTTTTCTTTGAATACATTGATAACTAACTGAATGTTATTATCTCTAATTCAATGGTAAGGATATATCGATCGACTCCTTTGCGGCTTATATTGTCTGAGAGACCCAACCATTTGATGCGATCAGATCCTGACCTCAAACTTGAATAGTAAGTCAATTGACTTCTTTCAGACATTGAATTTGATTTCTGATTAAAATTATTTAAAATCAACTTTAGATAAGTTTTGGTTCAAAATGGAAAATGAGTCAAAAGAGGGGAATAACATATCTGATGGCACATCACTTCTCGCCAATCAGAATATTATTGGAGCTCAGAAGCGGCAGAAGAAACCACCCGCTCCTCCGGTCCTCCAACGTATTCGACCCATTAGTAAACGAAAAGTAAGTTTTCAGTCGTTTTGTTGTTTTCGAAATTTATTTGACTTTAAACACATCGAAATTGGGACAGAAATTCAAAAAGTCTTTGGGACCGGACTTCTTAGAGCCGGCAGAACTTGGAATGCAATACTTGCGCGACACATATGAACCAAAGTGTGATATCTGTTCGCTCACAATGTTCTCATCGTCGACATCACTCTTTGTCTCCGAAGAACTCCTTCATTGCAATAATTGTGACGCAAAAGGTTTGACTCTTCGCTTGTTTTCCAACCACTCAATGATTTTGATTGAAAATTAAATTTAAAGCTCATCCAAGTTGTGTGAATCTTAACGAAGAGATTGCCCACAAAACTCAATGGCAGTGCCATAACTGTAAAATCTGTTCAATTTGTCGAAAAAATGAGTCGAACGTAATGTTGAGAAATAATTTTATTAATCAATTGATTTAATTGTGTTTTGTTTAGGAATACCTTATAATTTGCATCAATTGTACCAAAGGTTTTCATATTAAATGCCATTCGACGCCGATTGTGGACAGACCTAAAGGTAAGACTCACTACAGATAAGTAGGTTCGAGAACACCATTTGTTTTTCATTAGGGCACTGGTATTGTCAAAACTGTTGCACTAAGAGATCCACTCATTCATCTGAAGTAATAAATGGAGGGAACGAAAGAAAGATTGTCTATTCATCTGAAGAGTCGTCACAATCAGAAGACAATGAATCAGAACCCGTGCCTAAAGTGGAAAAAAGTTTTAAACTTGTTTTGGAGACAGAATCGAATTCAGACAAAGAGATCAATATTGAGATCACTTCAGATGAAAGAAATGATAAACAAGTCAATGACAGCTCCGACCAAAACTCAAAGGATTGTCTCTCAAATAATATGCAAATTTCAAATGGAATCGATTCCATTAAAGAAGAAGAAGAAGAGATAACTGAAGAGGAGCTCAATAAGGAACAGAATAATAATAATAAGGAACAGAGTGACACTAATGAGAGGTATTCCCTTTTATTTATTCTCTGCTCTCAACTAATAATTGAATTAATGATTAGTCAAAATAGTGATACCAATCAAAGCTCTCCACAAGCATTGGGTCCTCAAAAATGGACGGTCGAAGAAGTGGAGACATTTATACGCGAAGCGGGCTTTCCTTCCGAATCACTTATTTTCAAAGAGCAAGAAATTGACGGCCGATCTCTTCTTCTTTTAAGACGAATGGATGTCTTAACCGGTCTGTCCCTTAAGTTAGGGCCGGCCCTTAAAATATACAATCATATATCACGTCTTCAGGGCCGGGAGTCTAACGAACACTCGAATAGCTGTTAGTTTCCATAATATGTAGTTTCCATAAGAATTGTTGGCTTTCATTGGACTTGAAATCAACTCATTTGAAGTGATCGACAAAACAACTCATTATTCAATTTAGTCTATAATTTATTAGTTTTTTGTTGAATAATAGCTCTTAATATTTGCTTATTATTAAGGGTTTGCGACTCCTCTCAAAATGAGTACAATTTTGTTGGTTTTCATGAGAAAAACAGATATTATTTTAATTCTAATTTTAATTCAAATTGTATTTTATTTTGTTTTTATTTTTTCAATCAAAACGCGAATTATTATACTTTTTTGCGATTATATATAATTATTTGAATTATTTAATCTA
>JAQIWF010000220.1:0-23347 GCA_034694965.1 Ceratozetes gracilis
AACAAAAAAAAAAAAAAAAAAAAAAAAAAAAAAGTTAAAAACTTAGTATTGATATCTTAAGTTTCAAGCCTCTAGCTCTCACTTTGCAATTTTTGGCCTCACCCTTGCATGTGTAGCTTTGTATGAGTTAAATTTCAATTAATTCTTGATTGCAAAACAGATTAATTTTGAAATTAATATATTTTATTCTTGTTGTGGCACTGGAAATGCACTGAATATACTATAACACATGTTATTTAACGAGGTTTAATCTCCACCCAAAATGGTATAAAAGTGTTTACATTTTGACATTAAAATCATTCGTTTGATTGACAATGACTATCCACAGTTATACTCCACTTTCAAACATTGAAGCACTGCATCTCAGGATTCAAGAGCTGAACACTCTCCTGGAACGTGGAAAATGGTCTGATTACTGGGATTGTCTGTATTGTGGAGGATGCTTCCATTATTTCACATTTGTCAACCATTTCTATCACTGCCCGGATCAGCACAACTTCGTTGAAGAGAAGATAAGTGAGCTACGCCAATTTATGCTTTTTTCTTTTGGAAACTTAATTCCCCTTAATCTCCATAAAATTTATTTATTTTATTATAAATTTAAACCAGGATTTTTCTTAAGAAGAAAATATCCTTAATGTGATTATAAAATAAAATAATTTAATTCTAATAAAAGTTTTTATTACATTTTTGTTGTTGGCTTAATCCCCCACACCTCCTATTTATTTTTCCCTACCTCATGTTACTTTGCATCTATATTCCCTATACTACTACCCGGGCCAAATACCCAAAAATTTTTGTGCCAGAGCCACCAAATCATACAACATGAATTAATAACTAATTTATTTAAACTTTAATTAAATTTTCAGCGCAACCAACACCTGAGTGAACCCTATTTGCCGCCCCTTAAAGTCCTTTCCAGCCTCTAATCATTGAAAAAGATAGTCATTTAGTCTTCTGTTTAATATTTTTACCAAACATTTAATTAAATAATTATTTCTATTAAATAGTGATTTGAAAAACTCAATGGAAATGATAAATAATAGGACCCTTTAATTGGATTTAATGATTTGATTGGCTTTTAATTGTGGTATCAATTCATTGAAAATGAGTTGAATTGCCTTTTATTACATACTGTGAGAACTTAAACTTTTTATGAGAACTTCTAAAGTTTTAACTCATTTTGAATTACAAATCAGTTATTAATTACAATTCATTTAACACATCAATCAATTTCTTGTAATTTTGAGGAAAAACTGATTCATCAAAATATCTAATAAATGACAGAATAATAAATTAAAGATATTTTGTTATTCATTGAGAGAATAATTTTAAGAGAGAGGGAGAGAGGAGGGAGAGAGAGAGAGAGAGAGAGAAGGAGAGAAAAGGAGAGAAAAGAAAACCATTTGAATGATTGTGCGCTAAATTATATTTGTTTTCTGGTTTTGGGTTATATTTCTTTGGAAAGTTAAAGGAAATACAGTTTATGGGCGGAAAGAGACTTAAGAAACGGCGAAATGAAAGTAAGAATAGAAACGAGAGAATCAATTTCAATATGAGTAGGAATAGTGAAAATTGAGACAAACATGTAATTACGAGAACCGCTATTATGATTTGGGGCCCAAATGAACAAAAATGCATTACTATTTCGAGTTGAATAGTGAAACTGAATTACCTGTGCTGTTACCTGTGCTGTATCTGAAATTGATATAAGAAGTACACAAATGGCATGACTTTACGCTTAACACAAACTACTGTTAGCTATAATTGAGAGCATAATAGAGGAGAGAAGAGTCCTATTTTACAGACCATAAGTCAACAGCTCGTGGACTGCACTTAATAACAGTTCCAAACCATTTTCAGATCACAAATCACTCGCAGAGGAAAAGTTCAATCAATTGGAACCTACTTTTGGCGAGTTTACAGTGATTTAAATCTACCATCAGTTGAATAAATACTGTATAATCTGTACACGAATTCATCGTTTATTACATTTAAGCCCAAAGTCTTATTGAAAAACATTCTTCACTTCCACTTTCGCTGCCATTAAACTGATATTCTTTGACACAAAAGACATTTTTTACATTTTTGGTCTTATTGTCCAAATCTAACAGATTGTTAGTCAGAGGAATGACGTAACGACACAAACATTTTTACACCTTTTGCTTGCATTCATTTGTATTGAAAATATTGAAAAAATGGGGAAATTTTTTCTAACCGACAAAAAATGAATGTAAGGTAAGTCCGACTGCAACTGTCTCTGAGCCATAACTTCTAAGCAAAGTCCAGGTGTTGTCAATAGTGACCTTCATTTGGACTTCAATTTATGGAAAGCCTAATACTGTTACAAACAGTTTATCACTGAGTCAGCTGTCGATCTAATAAAACATTTGCATCAGACCTACGAGTGTTGTGAAGGTCTGTCAGGTTTGCAGGTCCTCGTCATCTGTTGTGGGCCACCTGTCCCTCATATAATTTAAATAGAAAACGCAATGCGAGGCTAACCGTCGTTCCCCTCTTCCTCTACAATGATCTCAGTATTTGTCTCATTCTTTAAGCGGAAGTTTCGCTGTGAAGGAAGAAAACGAAGGAAAACACAAAAGAGTTTCTTTTTTTTCATTCATAAAAAATATTTGAGAACCACTTTCAGACCCATTGCCTCAATACAAGAACCTGCATAGAGTTGGCCCACAAGCGAGAACTCCGCAACTAATGGTCTAACACTCAGTGTTGGATCACAGCCTCTCTTTGAGGGAATAATTCAAATATTTGGGGAACCAGTCATTGATAGGATTACTCTTAAGGAGAGTCGTATTTGAAGTACTCGGAAAACGATAGTAAACTCGGAATCTCTCAATAATTAACTTAAATTCTCGTTTATGTCTCACAACAGGAAGTCTATTGACATTCAATTCACAGAATTTTATTCAAATTAAAAGATTGGCTCCAATTCTATGCGAAACGAGTATTGATTGAAATTTTGCCCTCAATACAGATAATCAATAAACTAATGATTTCAATGAATTTTCCTAATTTTGCTATCAATAGGTATTAAACAAAGTATTCAGACATTAGACAACATTTGTATAACAACTCAAGCGATAAGACAGACAATGAGTGGCTGAGAGCACAGCCTCCGAGAGACAGAGTGAGCAGGTCTAGGAGTGTTAATAATAGCAACTAGACTAAACTTATGCCTCAACTTGGGGACTGAAGAATCAATAAATAATGGCACCTCCATTGCTCTCTTCTTTTTATAGCTGCTGCAGTGAACCTGTGCTCAATTCTGTGCTCAATTCACTAAGTGATGAGTGATGTGGACCTACACTCGTTTGCGGCGCATACTTATCAATGAATAGTGAGGATCGGTTACCGGTTGGCAGAAAAAAGTGTTATTAGTAACTAATAGTTGTAATGCTGTTCAGAGTTATGCAGTGCTGTCTGTTTGGCCGCAAAACGCCTTTCGCTAATTTAGTCGCAAATATTTGGCATTCAATAGCGCGAGAAATGGTCTTCCAATGGATGCGCTCAACAGAACGCAAAAACCTGAGTGAACTCGACTGACATTTAAAAAAGGGTTGGCCTCGAGTCTGGGCGCACAGTTGTGTTTGCGCTTGAGATGAGTGAATCATTAAATGTCTGAACCGATCGATCGCTTACCAGTTGAGAGACTACAACATAACCGAAGCCAACACTCATTCGTATCTATGGTTACGTCAGTCTCTCAAATGGGTTCAAATATAGCACTTATTTGAATACAGGAATACATGAATTACATGACACACAACCTCACAGAAGGCACACAATTAAGGCTCAAGAAGTTTAAACCAAATTAGACTAAGAAAAATGATTACAACTGTTCTCTGCACAGACTCTATTGCAATGGATGAGTACGCGCTAACTCTGCCTATCAATTGTCTACTATTGCCTAACCATAAGTAGACTGTTCTCCGGTCTATCAAATCATTTAATCATCGATTCTAATTAATTTTCGTCAAATTTGCCAATTAGTCGGCCATTAATCTACGCTCACGTCGAGCACAACAGTCGCTCCGACTCAGTCTACAGACTCTTTCCGCTCATTAAACACTCAACTCTTTCTCCAAATCTTTGCCTCAACTCTTTGTTTAGAATGAGGAGAGACCTCACAAAAAACAATTCTCTCCTCTGTTCTCCTCTCAATGTCAGCCGGTTCTCAATGCAATGTCTGGCTATTGCTCTTTGAGGAGAAAAATAGCGAAAAGGAGTACAAAAACTGTAATATTTATAGCAGTAGTAGTGCTCACAATTCAAATAAAAAAAGAGTTTCATTTTGAAGGCCAAACAGTCTCTCTATGGTCTGGCAAAGTATGGTCTGCGCCACCATTCCCTCCAAAACTTGTATTAAAAAATGTTGAGATCAACTCGTTTTATACTCAGTTTATATTCTGAGTATATTCTGAGTGAATGTCTGATCGCAATCTCGATTAGACTAACAATTATTATGTTATGTAATATTGAATTTCGTATTTTCCTCCGCAAACGTCTGCATAAAACGAGATAAGAGTTAAATAGTTATGAAATTTGCGTTAATTTTTGATGACATTCGGTATTCGAGGCATTTTAGGACCCTTTTTGACGAACTATGTCTTAATTTATTGCCAGTTGATTGCAATTAAAGTTAATTCAAAGTATTTGCGCTCAAAAAATAAATATCTATCACTCTATAAACTTTGGACAGATAGAGGATAGGGCTATAAAATAGTTGCTGTTATTAGAAGTTGAAACTATTTGGAACTCTTGGAACGGCTGAGCGCTTGATTAGAGTCTGAGTCCAAACTAGTTTAATGGGCAATACTAAGGTCTGAACACTTCTCGGGATGTCATAAATGGGTGCGCTCTAAGAAATATGTTCAAACGTATGGCATTTAGTGACGATAGCACAGCATATATTGGTTTAGTATTTGTGACTCCAAGGCAAGGGAGGAGTAATGACCGAAATTCGGATGAATTTCGATTAGCTTTGAAATCAAGTTCAAAGTTAGTCCAACATTTCATTCAAAGGAATTTGTGCGGCATTTTTGAGCGACATTTCGGGCATTTTTCCCTCTCTCCTCTTATTTAAGAAGTTGTGAACAAATTAATGGATCGAAAATAGAATTTATGTTTATTTAAATAAAAGCTGTAATTAAAGGTGTTTTCAATGTTTGCAAAACAGTTGTCTAACAATAGTGTCAAAGAGTAGAGTGGTTTAAATGGGAGTAATCTGTTTGTGGCGACAGTCATACTATCACTAAATTATCAAATACTAAATGCCATTGGATTTATGCCAATCATTTAACAGACAACTCTGGTAGAAGTGATCTGACACATGAGTCTGGCTTTTAATCGAGTGAATCACACTTGCCCTGGTCACATTCACCCCCACACATTCTTTATCTCAGAATTAGCGTCAGTTCGCCATAAATTGATTTGAATTTATCATAAATGGAGTGACAAAATGCAGGTTTCAATCATAGTGGGAGAAGAGGGCACTTCCAGGTCAAACTTTTTAAAGAACTCCAATTTTAGCAACACCTGATTTTAATCTGGTTACTTTTGTCCTTAAAAGCTCTATAAGTGTATTCACTTGACTTTTCGGGGAAAGGGCGGAATAATATTAATGTGTGTGTTCTTGGAATGGTTTATTGTTCACCCCTTGCATATCCCTGAGAAGGAATGTCACAAAATTTAGAAAACTTATCGCAAACATCAGATAACATAAAAAACACGAATTATTCACGTTTTTAATCAGATGTTTGAATCTTAAATAAATGAATATTTGAACAGCTTTTCAGCAATTATTCTGTTTATATGGAGTATTTTGGGGCGGATATACTCCTGGTGAAAGTGGATGAGACGAAGGGAGACGAACCGACACAACTGACTGTTTGGCAAATTCTGTAACTCAATGCCGACCTAAATGGAGAACTATTCTTAAGTTTATGCCTTTCATTAAATTAGTATTTAATGTCAGAACCATTTCTTTGTTTTCAATTTGAAATTTGCCTTTTATTACAGGACAGACCTCTGGTATTATTAGTTTATAGCCCCGTTATAGCCCACACTTAGTGCCAGACAAGAGACTAATTAATTAAATTACAAGCGTTTGCACTACTCTTCGCTCAATTATTGTGATGTTGGCTCACAATTTGGTGCAAAAAGTTATATAATTTGTATTAATTTATTCATTGAATTGTCGAACAAATGTTATAAACAGACCAACAGATAATTTATTCGGATATTAAACTCTATTTGAAAGTATATTTTTAATCATAAATTTTAAATATTGTATCAAAAATAGTAATAATTTGCCTCAACTTTATTGAGCGAAACCAACAATTTATTGGTCGCAACATATAATAGCAGTCATTACGTGTGAGCACTGGTAGTAGTGGTAGTGCTGTTGTCGGTTCTTCTCATAGTCACCAACTCTGCCAACAGATTGTCGGCCAAATGATGGCTCTCTTTATGATTATTATCATTATTTTGCTATGAATTCCAATATTTATTATCAAATCAAACGAATTGAATGAATATCTCAACTAATTCTTTATTCTAATGAAATTCTTGGGGTTGTAAATAGCAATAGTACTCCGATAGTGCTCTGGTATTGTTGCACAGGCACTTGAGTCTGGCACTGATAGCAAGTGAATGGGCGTATCAGCTGATTAAATGAGACAACAACTGAACTATGGCTTCCCATTGCATACCAATTGATAATAACGAGTGTTTAGCACTACATAAATATAATTTTATTTAAACCAATATATGAGTGTTTGAGTGCATCACAATTGAATGCCATGTAATTATGTGGCGCCCGGAATCTTACTCTAGCATAGTGTAGGACAAGGATAGCCTCAATTTCACTCACAATAGTCGAGAGGAACAACGGATCGCATCTAATCTTAGCTCAGTTTCAGCTGAAAAATACCTGAAAACTGATATAAAACGATATCTCATATTATTTATTCATAATTTCATTTCTTATCAATTCTACTATTTATGCAATAATTTGGTGGAAAAGACAACGTATTTATTATTTTGTCTCTTATTCTCAATACTCTTATCATTTGGTTCTCACATATAATGAATCAATGAATTTGTCTTCCGATTGAAAGTGATTGCCATAAAAAGAGTCCGTCGAATGACGCTTTAGTTTTGCAAGTTTACAATTATTGCTTCATTTGGTCGATATTCCGACACAGAGTTTTAACAGCAGTCTTATGGAGACAATCGTGTCATTCATCCAAATGGGAAGCTTTCGTGAGACAAATCAGATGAGCCCTTCATTTCAATATTGAAATTTATTGCTAACAAAAAGTGAGTCTACAAAACAGTACCACAACTACAGAGCACAGCACAGAACACAGAGAACCGAAACAGTACCGACTCATGCAATCTATTAATATATGATAATAACAACTATTTAATCAGAATATTTTTTATTGATTTATACTTTTCTAACAAAACATAAGTTTCGGTTCACTTTTTCCTCGATTCTATTGATATCACATGAATTTTGACGACACTATTCATAAACTAATTCTGAACTAATTTCCATAACATTAAACTATATATCTATTGATTAAATCTATAGTATGTTTATAAACAGTGTATTTGGTTAGCAAACAGATAACACATTTGACATTTCAATACTAGTCATATGTTTGCAATTGTTTACAATAATTGAAAACTTTTGTCCCGAACTCTCAATAATGTCTCAAACAATGGATAATGTCTTTTGAATCGTTGAGTACTTTCCGGCGGAGTTGAGACTCAATTTAATATCATTTCAATAATCAAATAATGAATTTGTTTTGTTCTAAGATTACAAAACAAAAAGTCGATTACGAGAGAGAAAAAAGCATTTCTTACTTTTGCTGTCTTTCCAACCAAAATGTGACGGAAGAATAGTCTGATTATTTTGATTCAAATGCGAGTCTAATTCACATTTAATGGCTCAACAAATGTAATGCTTTTTAATTCAATAATCAAAATAAATATCATGTTTTCAGATAGAATTCAATTTTTATTAGATTACGAATTTCTCTGTACAACAAATTTTAGTTTTTCCAAAATTACATCAATTTTGTAGAAATAAATAACAAAAATCTAAATATTCCGTAAAAGAGAAAATGAAAATACATTTCAAACAATGGATGAGAAACAGAAAAGTTTAGTCTTTATTATCTTTAAGTCAAATATTATTCCCGAAAGAAAGTGTATTATAGAGACGTTAATTTCAATGGTCTTAACACTAATGGAACAGTTATTTCACTTCAATAATAGTATATTTGTTTCTACCGTTTATTATACAAAGAATTATTGGATAACTTAAGCGAATAAAAACTTTACATTAATAGCAAAAAGTAATGTTAACCACAAGTTCTTACACTATATTTACGACAGATTTGCCTTAATATCCCTCATAGGGTCTGCATTGGGATACCACTCGACTACATGAGACAAATGATGAATCAAATCAAAAGTCAACTAAAAATCAAAGTTTTCTTTTTTAGTCATTAATGAACACGAAATTCAATCTATAAGAGGGTTTCAATTTTCAACTATAATCTACTTTTCTATCATTATATCAATCATTAAATTGAAAGCACATCACAAATATGTTTTCTATAATTTCCTAAATTACAGTCGGCTCGCGATGGGGTCCTTCAGTCGGTTTCGGGAAATTGGGGGACACGAGCGAGCGAGGGATACGAACGAGAGTCGAAAAGCACTGAAATCTATTACAATGGTTTTTACAATTGAGGGACAGGATCGAGAGAAAGATACCATCGAGAGGGACCCCATAGAGAGTTGACTGTATATCTTTCGGTCAACAAATGCTTATCAAAAAATAACTATCGATTGAATCGCAAATTATTGAGTTATTATAGTTTTGGTTAAACTAATTGATTGCATCGAAACTATCGCACAGTTGTCTAATGCGTTAGTCAAGTGTTGCATGATTTTGATAGAGAGGAGAGACAACTAAACTATTTGAATATTAAAATAAGAGCTCATCTCATGTTTGCATAAACTTTAACTCTTAATCGCTTCTAATTTGAGACATCAATTGAATTATTCATTCAAATCGGACGTAAAAACTAATTAATTAATTAAAGTGTCAATAATTGACAAATCATTTGAGGGATAAATCACAGGACAAAAGAACTATTAAAATATTATATAATTATATAATCGCTTCTGTCTTACAAATCAATTCAATTATAAAGAGAATCGTCTGAACACACAATCAAAATCACATTTAGAATTGATATTAAGATATGTCTATAATTTCTGCACTCAATGTCGGATTGAATTACAAAAAATCATTGAATATAATAATTGAGAGAATATTAGACAATAAGTCATTCAAACAATTCATTCGCTTTTAAACCATTTATAGGTCAGTCAAACAAAAAAGCGTTTTCATCAAAAAATTCATTTTTTATACCTTTTATACTATATTTAAATTCCAATCAGACATAGAATATGTAAATAATGAAAAAATAGAGTAAAACAAGAGAATTATTTTCACTCAATTCAGAGTAAAACTACAATAAATGTAAAATTTTATCCAATAATAATAATAATAATTAATGGCTAACATTGTGATGACAATTAATGAGACAAATATATAATTCTAGGAAATGTTTATATACACTGAAAATAGTAATAACAAGTCATTCGATTTATTGGATAATAATTTGAAAATTCAATTTAGAAATAATACGAAATACCATTTATTTTCTCTCATTCTTTCCTATCATTTATTAGCAAATTTAGAGGCAATCAGTTTTTTGAATATTCCAAATACAATACAAATTCCAGCAAGATACATATAAAATTGTTAAAGTAATTTCATCTTTTTTATTCGTGTTCATACGTTTGACGCGTTTTTATTATTCAAAATCTCTTCATTCAAAATGATTTTCTCATAATATATCGTCGATTTTGAAAATTTGTTTCCAAAAAATTTGTTTTTATATCATATAATAATAATATATTTTATACTCTTTTTATTTATCCCTAAATTCACTTTTTCTCTACTTTTCACTATCTATTGAGTAAAGCCTTCATTTCATTTAATATAGTTTTTGTTATCAGTGGAAAAAAGTTTAATAATTAACGCTTGAATTGCAATTGTAGTCGAAAATGCATTTTATTATTACTTAAATATATTACATGTAATGTCTTTTCGTTCGGTGTCTGATCTCATCTCAAGACTAATCGAAAGTAAACTAAACTTATTCTGTATTTAATTATGAATTTATAATACAATTACGATCTGATGCTCACAATGGAAAATAAATGATAAAATGAAATGCAATGCAAAGGAACTGAAGGAACCATTACTTCAATTGAATTTTGGAACTTATTTTTTGTCAGTAAAATGAACTCATTTTAAAGTTCTCGTCATTTGTGAGACAGAGAACTGTCGGCGAAATAAATTCAATTAATTGAATATTAATGAGAATAATAATAATGATTATAACGATTGTATTGAATGGAATTTAAACCCGGCTTAGAGCTCGAAAACAAATTTAGTTAACATTTGTCACGAGATTAATGTCTTTTTGCTCTCAAATAGCGAACAAATAATTCCTTAGAAAATATTTTACATTCAAATACAATAAGTGTTACAAAAGACACACAAAAATTTGGATTAAAGCTAAATATGATTAATGATTATTACGATTAATATATTGTATACACAAATAGTAATAATTGGATATTCAGTGCAGACATTGGCGTAAAAGTGGTTACAATTCAGTTCTTACTCTTTGGAGGCCAATGTCCCGAAGGTGTGCTTACGCGTGATTCGCCACAATTACGTTCGGTCTCTGCAGTTGAATCACCTGATGTCGAATCGCCCCAAACTGTTCCGGACTCATCGTCAACACCGTCCTCAGTGCCGGCGATAGCGCAGCATTTGTTGACGTCTTCTCGTCAACCAATTCTGGTTTGATGACAACGGATCCGCTGTCGTCGTCTCTGAAAAGATGGTCGCCTTCTAAATGTCTGATCGCTTCAACGATTGTATCCAAGTTCTGTCTGGAAGTGCTGCCATAAGAACCGGTTCCATTCAAGGGGTCGATAATCTCTAGCGTTACACCGCTCTCCACCCCATCGTTCGCAATGAAGGGGACATCAATGGGTAGAGCGATGGCCGCCGGTTGAGCACCAGTTTTAGACTTCTTCGGCGACGACGCGCTGACCGACAAGTCTTGTGGCTGAATGTCTGCCAGCGGTAGTCCTCCTTCTGTTTTGATGGTTGAGGTCGTGTTGACCGGTGTGGAGAAAACGCCCCCTTTGGATGTGGGACATATTTGAGGGCTGGCGGGACAGCTATTTGCCTCGATTTCAATGGTTTCACCGATAACTTCATCGGAAGCGAGTTCTGATTCTGTCAACTCTTGGGAACTGCTCGACAGGTCATTGATTTTCTGATGGAATCGAATATAAGTGCAAAGAATATTGAGTTAAACTGTTTGTGCAACAAATGGGTGTGTCTTACAACTGATTGGTACTGATATTGAACTGTTTGGGCGATCTCTCGAATCTTTTCGGGGTATAACTGAGACTCAAGAGTTCTGGTATTGTCTTCCAAAGTCATTCTTAAGCGCCTCTCTCTGTCTAATTGTAGTCTGAGTTCAACCATTTCTCTCTTCAACTCATCAGTTGAGGGCTCATTCGTGTCGACCAGTGGTCCGGTACTCGACTTAGGACTGCGACAGAAGACTTCATCGGATGAGTCACATGATTCGATGCCATTCATTGTCTTTTCTGATTTGATCCTCTTATGAAGAGGTGAGTTATCACTGGACACATCGCTGTCGGCTCCGATCTGGCTGTTCACCAATCGCTTCAACTGACAATTTTGAGCTAATAGTCGGGTCTTCTCCTGTTCTAATTGGTAGATGTAGTCTGCGGTGTGCTGTAATATTGCCGCCTATGGGACAGACACTCATATAATATTGCTTTCATATAAGGCTTTCCATTCAATCATTGGTTGTGTTTGAGTTAAGCGACAAATATTTCGATTTAGATTTCAATCAACAAAAATGGGCAAAATTTTTGTTGGAATTATTCAAAAATATTTAAGAACTCAATGAACAGATTGTGGGAAAAGATTTTCGTTACATTAAATGTCAACTCTTATTATGGGGACAGACATCAAAAGACTTGTTTTACTCCAAACAGTAAATTCAAAATCAAAGTAAAGGAATTCCTCAACACTTATCACTCGAAGCGCCCAAAGCCTTAAATTTTTGATGAGTAGGGGCAGCATATGAACAGGTCATATGATAAACAGTGCTCAAGTTCACTCACTAGATTACAAGCTCACCATAACCATCAATACATTGAGCTTGTTCACTAGTGAACACACTTATCGCATAAGTTTAGGGCATATTCTAATACAAACACTCCAAAGAGCACAGGGATGGGCAACACGTGGCTTCGTTTCCCCCTTGGAATATGATAAGCAAATAAGGCTCGAGGGTAAAGGCCCATCACCAGGCATAGGGTAGAAATAGCTTCTTATAAAAACAATTCGTTGAATTTCAAAGCAATAGTGAGTCGAAGGGAATAAAAATAGTCGACAGAAATATTCATTATTAAGGGAAGAAAGACATGAAGAGTCAAATTGTTTTGTTTGGGTTAAAAAAGAAAAATAAGCTATTATAAATCATTATTGGAGGGGTTGACAGTGAAATATTCCAACTAAAGTGGAAGAGCATGAAAGCAGTTGTCTCTCCCATTCAAGACTTGTGTTTACAATTTGTATGCAAAAGTTAGTAATAGTTTGAAAGCTTATCATTAGTTTTAAGCGAAACTTTACTAAAACGGACACAATTTGAGGTCATAGGGCAGGCATTGGATGGGGAGTGCATTGAAAGTATGTCAGGTAAGTATGGAGTGGACTCATACACCTGCAAACTTTCAATGGTTTGGCTTTCATTCACCTATCGATTGCTTTGAGAGAATTGAATCTGAATTTTCCACTCAAAGACTCATTCAATTGATATTCACTCAACTGATTGTCTTTTGTAAACAATTCCCAAAAATAAAAAAGAGATGCGATTTAGCGCTCGACGTCTATTAGTGGGAAAGTGGTGTCAGGTCTACATAAGACGTTTGTTTGACGCACCGGTGATTAGAGAATAGCTGGAGTGATGGCAATCACTCTCATTGGTCAGTTCACCACTCAATTGATTCATTCAATTACTCTGATATGTGTTTAATTTGAATACTCGTAGCGATAGTTAACGACTCGAAACGCGAAATAAGGAGAGTATTAATCATTTCCTCCTTACTATTGCAACAACACATCAAACAGGGCTAAAGTCCCCCTTTTGTTGAGTCAATGCCTCAAATATCATGTCTTACGGCCACAACATTTCAACACTAACTGTACTCAACACTCACTCAATGCTAAAAACAGAATTCTCAGTATTATATGACATAGAGTACCATAACCAGGGTATATAACCAGTATATAACCAAGGTGATCAACACATATTCGAAAGTTGCGCCAAAAAATAGTAAAAATGTGGAGCCCGGGGGACACTTAACATATTGACCCCTTAGGCATACATTCCTCGACCATTAACTGGTAATTAAACCGGTTTTATTTGATTCAGACTCAATTTAGACCACTTTTCAATTGATTTAACTTCAAATCAACAAATTCCAGACCCTATTGGAAGTCTCATAAAATATTCCGACACTAGAGAGCGATTACCTTTACCTATGGGTTACCCCCTCTGGTCATCACTTGAAAAGTATTTAGCATTTAATATATGATTGGATTTATGCGCAGTTAATACACAGTTAATACTCAATAAGTTTTTATTTTTGTCACTATTTGTTGAAAACGAGAAATAGTTGTCTCTTAAGTACAACAGTTGTGAGCAAAACATCTGATTCTCCTCTTATTGACGGATAACTCATAACACAAATCAATTTTAAGCCATTTTTCCTCAAAATATGGTATTTCTTATATACCTCTAAAGGGAAGGACTAAACAACTTATCAATAATTAGGTTTTCCCTAAAATTAGGTCTAAAATGCCGGTCCTATTAATATAAAAGTGAAGCATAGAGTGCCACAGATGGTGACAATTGTCAACTATTGAGTAATAATATCCTACCTTGCTCAGTTTCTCTCCGTCATGATGTGGTAGAAGAGTCCTCAATGATTGAAAGCCGGCGTTAATGCTCTGCATTCGTCGCCTTTCGTTAGAGTTTGCGATTTCTCTCCGAATCCTCTTTTCCTGTTCTAATTGACTCTTAGGACTGATAGGACGCCCCGACACCCGACTATAAGGACAGCATCAAAACATTAGTCATATGTACAAAATAGGTCTAAATATTAAATAATTAAAGTGTCTAGATAGTGTATAGATCAATTAATAGTAGCCATAATAGTGATATAATGTTCATGTGTTGATGTTGTGCTCATATATGCTGAGCTCATATATGCTGTGCGTATGTATGGTATGTATGGTCTAAGCAGACAATAATATGAAAGTCGCGGCAAAAGTGGAGAACTAGTGATGCGGTCGAGACATTCAAAACAGATTTAAAGCGCTATTCAGTACTCACTTCGAGTGGTTGTCCCGACTTATTGTCGTCATATTCACCATTAGATCACAACTAATCCAATCACTGGTAATACGATTAACACAATTACTTCAACCAATTAATTGTATTAACACTAAAACAAAACACCAAAATATATTCAAAGCGTTTGGCTATACATCGAAAACAGCAGTTTTTCGCACAAATATTGTGTTTGTCTTACAGTCGCTTCAACTCAATAAATGGCGCACTCTTTCAACGCAAACGAGCGCCACAACCAAAGCACAGCTTTACCGCCAAACCCACTACAGAGTGCCGTAACCAACACAATACACAACTAACTCTTTTTACTCAATCAATTTGGCCCAATTCAACCTCAAACTTATATTAACTTGTTCAATCTGCTATTATCTTTTAATTTATATAAGTATTCAAAATTATCTTGCTCATTTTATAATGATTTTGTTGATATTTAGAGGGGACTATTTGGCGCCGTTTCCACACTCATAGTGTTAACGATTGCCAGTGAATAAGCTGTATATCAGCTGAGAGTAAAGCATTAAAGGTCTCCACTTTCGGTCACACATATGATGTGTCATCGCATAAGACTGAGTCAGTTGTCCACTAAATGGCATATTTTTGTCCATAAACTTAAATTCACTCATTATTTGGCATTTTTTTTAATTCTTAAACATCATTTCAACAAATATGACGAATAGGTTTTACCTTGGTTAGATTATATTTGGAATATTTAGAAAGTTTGTATCTTGATTAAACAGGTTCTAAAAGGGGACTCAATTTTTTGGGTTTATCAGTGAAGTTGTTGTGATTTTATGGGTTCTGATTATTGAGTGATATGTTTAGTCTGATTATAGTTAGATGAAAGTTGAAATAATATAAAATAATCTAGTAGATAAGCACAAGAAGAAATGGCGCCAAAATGTCTGACTCCCGGCTGTTTTTTTAGTGACCGACTACTGAAGCCTTTAGTGTGTGTGCTGGCTCACCGTCAGCTGGTGGGCGGGAAACAGCTGGAAAAGTATAGTTGGGAGAATTGACTTCGTCTGATAATTGCAAAATTCACCAAAATTAAATGCCTTAATTGAACTTGCTCAAATTTTGCATATCACTAGCAATAAGCGTGATCTTTAATTTGATATATTTATAGCCTTATTGAGGAAGTTTGTGCCTAGGTATTTGCGCAAATAGTTGTCTTATGTGGCAAATTCTTACTAGTAGTGACATATTAACATCAACTGAAGCCGGCAACCAATCAGAAGACGAGTTGAAGAGAGGCTCCAAACAGATGTTGAATAATAAATACAGAGAAAAATATGAGTGAATAGTATGCGAAGCGATTGTATTGGAGTTGCTTTGAGTGGCGGATACTCTCTGTTAGCTTACAAATAATTATTGCATTTCTCGCGAATCACTTTAATCTGAGATTAGAATATAAATATGAACTTAAATTAATCGGTAAATCATTGCTTAAATAAGAATCTGGGATCAAATGCAATAACTTGAGGCTAATAAGAATCGACGCACTGGTAGTCTTGCACTCAACAGTGCAATAGGCATGTAGTGAAAGGCAGTGGCGTAGGTGTGGCTCACTGTACAGGTATATGTTGATAGTTCAGTCATATGCCGGACAATTAAGTGCAACTAAAATAGAAATCACGTGCTTTCAAATCAAGTGGATATAAGTTATTAAATATTTTCTCTCATATTTGCATATAGGGAGCAGTAATACACCCATTCCTTGCTGTTCTCCTTCGCCCCGTTCCCCGGCACTGGTTGTGGAGTTCGTCAAATGTCTACTTAGTATTTCGCGCCACAGTTTGTGGTAAAAGAAGTTTTTTAAAGGACTAAAAGGAAAACTTCGCAAAGAATTTATGCCCAAAACAGCAGTTTTTCAACTTTTTTTGGACGAACTTAATCTTAAACTGGAAACCAAATAATTGAATATTTATTTAAATCATTTTCCTTCTCTTTTATCAATTATTGGTTACTCCAGACATTCCTCTCTTGTTTTCAATTCATAAAACCAATATATCAGTAATCCGGGCAATAATTTGATCCCATATTAAATTTCTTATTTTTCATTCATATTATATATTTGGTTGAAATCTAAATGTATTTTTGGTAAATCGATGGTATCTTTGATGAAACGTGCTGGATAACAGTTGTTAGACCTCATCATCTGATCCCATAATCATATGATTTCAATACCTTTCAAGCCATCGATCATTAATTATAATTATTGAATTAATAGCATTAATTAGGCAATTATTTTGCTTGTTCTTTTATTAAAGTGATTAATTATCACAAGATTATTGATTTTATTGGTCTTCCACATGAGGCGCATCATATAAGGCTTTCAGCTCTGGTATGTGTACTCCGGAGGAAAGCCATAAATGAGTTGCAGGACAAGCGTCATAAATGTGACGAAAGACGGTAAATATGTTTATCCGTCCATTGAATCCTTTGGTTGAAAAAAGAGTTTCGAGTATTTGATTCGCGACTCTGACCTTGACTTGAAAAACATGAGAATTATTTCTCTCTGGAGTTATGTATGGAAATAATGTCAGTCCGTATCATATATTTCAGCCCTTTTTTCCGTTCAATATTTGTGACGAATCGCAGCCAAAGAGTTAAACGTAACGCAAATCTTCTTATATACAGAAATCAAAGGTTTAATTGTTTTTCTGCTTCACTTAAGTCTATGTTTTGCGTTCCTCTCATATGATTGGAGCAAAACTTTTTCATTTTACTCAATATAATAGCGCTTCACATGAGAAGAGATTCACTTGGCTATTATCCTGCAAAAAAGCATTTTAATATTATTCTTATTTCAATTTTATTGCCTGTCATTCCTATTGTGAGTTACAATGTTTCACAAAAACAAAATCAACTTTTTGTCAGACCATAGATAAGTGTGTGACTGGAAAGGGTAGAAAAAACACAGAAATTGATAACAAAAATGAGACATCGCTTTATATGCTCTTGCTATACTTGTATGCTCTCATTACATATACCCAGCGATTGGAAACTCAATAATGAATGAGAAGTATTTCAATCAATAAATATGTGACTCGAATATTATTAATCATTTCTCTTTGAAATTGAAATCAATATAAAATGAAAACTATTTTATCAGTAATTAATGCGTAATGAAAATGAAAACCAAGAAAAGCAAATTGAAAATCACAAAAATGCAAAAATAAAATTCAATTTTCGAAATTGAAGTGCATTTGGAAATAGAGAGTCGAAAGTCAATTACTATTGCATTTCAATTGATTTTTCTTATTATACGACAAATTCCTTTCAAATCATTTGAAATCAATTATTAAAAGTATTTTAATAATAGTGTCTATAAACTAATTTAATGGCTATTAACGCGTTCCTCGCATTCCAGGGCTCTGACATCAGCTCAACAATTAAATGATTAATTAAATTAATGTAAAACTATTATAATATTAAAGATTATTAATAAAAATTATGAGATAAACAATTAGTCGAATACTTTGTAATATTAATCATTGAAATTACGAATAACGCCTCAGGAATTGTGTAAGACTTTTATGCAAATGATTCGTGTAAACAGCAATCACTAATGTCACCTGGCTGGTGCCAACGTATCCTTTTATTCTTGGGGGGCTCGTCTACTGGCACATTCAGATCTGATATCAAAGTGGTGTTTTCCCGTCTATTCTACTGATAAACAAATAAATCCTGCAAATTGTGTCACTGTCATACCCCTCCCTGTGAGCATCCCCGGCCATAACAGACGGAGAGCTTGGCAAATATATTGCTCTTTTATTTGCATATAAAATCATTTTAATGTAATTTCTATAGTATTCACATATTTATTCAAATAAAATCTTTTATTTTTCTCCGAATAAAACTATAAAAAAGATTTGATTGAAAAAAATGTCGATTTATTTTCTTCATTATTATTATAATGTTTAGTAGTTTTTAAGAATTATGAGAAAAATTTATTTTTTGAATCCGTTACGACCTCGAATACCAGACTCAGTTTGGAAATATCTGGATTACTGATCGCAAATAAGGTGAATCACAATTATGTTTTCATGTTTATAAAATATCCTATTACATTTTTTTGCTATTAATAGAATGTCTGAATTTATAAAATCTCTTTTCAATAATAATAAGTAAATATTTTTCTTATTTTTATTAATTTTGATTTTTTTAGCTTAAATCACGTCTGAAACTAATATATCGGAAACGGTTTAAAGTCAATGAAATATATGAGAGGAGGGTTTCAACCTCTCAGAGACATTGAAATTTCAGATTTAAATAATTAAAATTTTGTTAGTTTTTATTCTGAAATATCTCAGACTGTCTGCACTTTTTTCATTCTGTGCTGCATATTAGACAGGCTTTAATTCCGACATTAAATGACTGTAATTATTAGCGGAGTTTTAACGTTAAATATTAACTTATCACAAGTCGTAAGTGCCCTGACTTTACACCCAATTATTGCCTTCAACTGCACACCCATATGAGAAACAGACTTTTATATTGTTATCTAATATTCTGACTGAACTCTAATCTCGTTCTTATCGCTCATGAATTTATGGCGATATCTAACTGATAATATCCGAGGCAAGTGTTCACCCATTTGACAGACCATTTCCAATGAAGAAGGGAATGAATTATTCTAATTAGTGCTTATCATTCATGAAATTCATACAAAAACAGTGTATATTAAGTAGAGGAGTAGTTCCGATGGCAGGGCGGCTGCCACTCATCCGAGAGGGCACGGGTTGGAAACTGGGACTGAACTGAGACCCGCCAAACATTCATTTTGAATAATTTACTATTTTGTGGTCAAACAATATGACAAAGCAATGGGTTCGCCACCCATCAAGAAAATAAAGAGGGGAGGCGTCCAAACAGACCCAAATGCTCTCCCATTTAAAGCAATATTTAGTATAATTTGTCGATTAAAATGATTAACGAATCAATGACTTAATCCCATCTTAAACTTTGATACAAACCTTTTATCTGACCTTCAATTTGGTTAAAAAGAAAAAATGGTTAATAATTTGCAACAAAATTAAACAATTATTATCCATTTGGGATGAGTTTGCAAATAACTGGCACTACAAACATCTAGCAATCTATTGATTAAATTATCATTAAGTGAATTTCAAATCATTAAGTGTCAGAAATGAGTGAATGAAAAAACATTATTTTCATCTATTCATGAATTTTTGTTTCTTTTTTTCTTTTATTCCACGAATTCATGAATTATTGTGTTTTTATACATTTGTTTGATTAACTCAAAGGCGAAATCAAAAGTAATGATAATTCAGTTTTATCTTTGGCTCAATCAGTGCATTAATCTATTCATATTCGGTGGACCTGGAAGTTATTTCTGGTCTAAGATATAATTTAATTGTGTTTAACAACAGTTGTGATAATGCACTGGAAATTAAGTGCATTATTGTTTGATATAATGATTATTATGTTTATAACTCTTACATCAATTACTTGAGGTGTTTGTCGACCAGAAACCAAATTATTATACTTTTGAGGTCAACATTACTTCACGTCTCGACTGAAGTATGAATTTTCAATCAATTCTCAGACCGCAGCAGACAATGAAGAGTCTGTTCCTAAAGGAGTAATATTTTTTCTCAAATTATTTGAATAAAAAATCCACGAATAGAAGAGATTATTAGACGGAATAAGATCGAGACGATAGTGACAGTTATGTGCCAAAATGCACAGGAATATGCTGTGCTTCACCAGACACAATAAATCATTGCATTTCTCATTTTATAATTTGAATTTTTATCTCTTTCTTTGAGATTTAGAATCATTTTCACTCATTTCTCTCATTTTGCAGACACTTTCAAATTGAACACAACTGTAATGAATGCGATGATTGAAATATAAGCCATAAGTTGTGACCCAAAAATCAATTCTTGGAATATATTGGATATTCTTGACTCGAAAATTCAATTTATTTTTTACTCATTTAATGAATACTAAAATAAAGATTGCATTTAAAGGGGAGATAAGGACGAGCTATAAAAACAAAGGATTGATTTTTAGAGGACTTTTATTTAGTCCTCTAATGAAATATTAGGACAGTCTGTGAGTTGAGCTCCAAATTCCGAAGCCTTGAAACTATCGATTAGATGCCGTCTATTTCGTCTGGTTTTCACTTATATTACACAACCGTTTGGACCATCTTTTCGATGATCAGAGCAGCAAAGGATAGAATGCGGAGTAAAGAGGATGCCATGTATTACAGGGCTGGAGGTCGTTGCCATTCCTTTCCAGTCGATAATTTCGTCTCGTCTTCGCACACACATAGTTCCCTCTCTCTCTCTCTCCCTCCCCCCTCTCTCTCTCTCTCTGGTTCTCTCTCTCTCCCCTCTCTCTCTCTGGTTCTCTCTCTCCCCTCTCTCTCTCTCTCTCTGGTTCTCTCTCTCTCCCCTCTCTCTCTCTCTGGTTCTCTCTCTCCCCTCTCTCTCTCTGGTTCTCTCTCCTCTCTCTCTCTGGTTCTCTCTCTCTCTCTCTCTTTGGTTCTCTCCTCTCCTCTCTCTCTCTCTCTCTGTGTGTCTCTCTCTCTCTAAAAAACTTAAATGAAATTAAAATCGATTTGAATTAAATTCTAAACTTATTCGGATCATTCAAGCATTGCTAAAATTGAGTGTATGGTTTATTACCCGTTGAATAATTAATTGTGAGCTTGATCATATTATTGATCAATTATGCAGAACGCCATGAAATGTCGTGACGGATACACTCGATTCCATCACAACAGAGTGTCTGCCTTTCAAACATAAAAAGACTTAAAGAATACTTAATTAATGGCCATCAATGGAGTGGATAGGATAGGATAGGGCTCATTGTTATTCATTACCAAACCTACAGTCAAAAAAAGTCCATTTTTAGCGTATGTAAGGGTGTGTTTGACTTAACAGACAAACAAAGAATGAAAGGAATGCCTGAACTGAGCCCTAAGACTCACATTCTGTCCTCAAAAACACGTAAAAAATAATCCATTTCACGGATAACCCCCTCCGGCTCTGAAAAAAAAGTTTATTCATTGTAGATCCTGGGGATAAACTTGTCGTTAAGAATAGCGAACAGATCCGATCGAAAGGAGTATGCTCAAATGAGTCTCAATGCAATTCTCAAATTTTTATCGCAATTCTTATTACAATCTCATAGAGAGGATAATCAAAATGTTTATTCTGAGTGACTAAGGAATCTCCTGTATCTCAATATTCAGTAAATGAGTAGGATAAAATTTTTATGACCACATTAGGATTGGATATTCAATTGTGGAGCGAAACTCATTTAGAAAACATTGAAATCTCAAACATTTATCTCTTTTTTCTATTTATTCGCTCATATTTTTATGGACACTATATATCATAAGATGTCCCCCTTTTTGGAGTACATTTACTCGAGTGAAGTGCTATTTATTATATAATCTATTTGTGAAGTGAATATTTCCGATTCGGATCGCAATAATTCTTTTTCGATATACTTGTTCTGTATGGGAAGGGGAGGAAAGGCATTGATTTAATCAATAAGAATATATTTCGACATAATTTTGAGTCCGAATAAAACTTAATGTATGGAAGAAAATACTGTAACGAAGTCTCAATCGATTTTCTCTCAACCGATGACTATTCAGCCCACAAAACACAAACCCTATCAACCAATCCTTTTCAACGTCGAGTAAGAGATAACCAAGCTAGTTGCAAACCAAGATTATCATTCAAATTTTTGATAACATTTAAAAAAGATACCTTGTAATTGATTGATATTAGCTAGAGCAGAATTAAGTGCTTAAAAAATTAGATGACTTTTTATACTACCTTTGAAATAGTTATCTATCTAGTATCCTCATAAGAAATCTACCTTGTACATCTTGGTTGTTATATTTTTAAAAAAAAAGTAGAGTGGATGGCTATCCATTATGCCAAGCACCTTTGTAATCAATTATTGATAAGTAGGTTAATCGCCCTTTAAAATAAATGAGTGATCTAGCTAATGAACCATGATCAACAACAAATTAGTGTAAAGAACTTATTAGATCTTATTTTGCAGATAAATTCGTTGAACTTCAGGAATTTAAACTTATTTAACCTTTTGGAGATGTGCAAGATGCTAACTGTTAGTCACTGTTAGATTTATTTATTTATTCATTAATTTCCTCCGTTTGTCTCAAATTTTAATCAAGCAATTTGTAGAAAATTTTAAACAAATCAATTACACATGAATTTGAGTTCGTAATTGAAAGGCAGAGTTGTGTCTATCGTATAGATCTAATATTTATAGGGTTGTAGTGATCACACTTGTAGTCATTCCTCTCGTCTGAGTTGATTCGCTTCTCCTCCTCTGAACATCACATCTATTAAAGTATATGTGAAGAGAAAAAATTCTTTAGACTCGATTTATTCCGTTCCCATTCAAGCCTTCAAACTCTGGTTTTCTGGGAGAGAGAGAAAAGTTTTCGCTTTTTTATTCTTTTAAAAATAAATCAATCGATAGGTTTATGTTTTTGATGTCATACCCGAGAAAATGCATTGAAAATAAAGGTTGAGTTTAAGAATAATATGAGTTTGAAATCAGAGATGCCAAGCTTAAGAGGCCGGGGTTGGCATAGATGGGGGAAATAATATTGCAAAAATAATATGCAGATAGTTTAGTAAAAATCTTTCTTAAGCCCCAACTTAACTCATGTA